>JAPSGF010000006.1:26880043-27071590 GCA_035772895.1 Perdix hodgsoniae
GGGAGATTGTAATGTTTTCCTCTTATGTTATCCTAGATGGATTTTCAAGCTTACTGTGTTTGCAAGTAGAACTGTAACCCACACTAAGCAGCTGGGCCTATCTCAGGCGATCCCATTAGCAGTCAGTCAAAAGCATGTTGTTATTAAACTGCTGGAGTAAATCAACCATGTGTCTCTAGAAAGCTAACTAGGTTTGTCAGCAAGTTGAATGAATCCAGAGAGGAGAATTGGGGCTGACGTTGGGCCAGAACCTGATATTGCTCCCAGTATTCTCACTCAAGCATAAGTCCTCTAGCATTACCTGGGATGCAGTTGAGATGGGTATCTGGCAACTAGTCGGAGGTGGTTCAGTCAGGAATGTGGGGCTATTAAACTGGAATGCAGCTTGTGCTGGGTCACAGAGCCTAGTGTGACTCTGCTTCTATTTTTGTTTCCTCCTGCCTACGCTTTGATTCTGTGGAAGCCCCAGAACTAACCAAAGCCATCACTCTGAGGCGAATCATTCTCCCTTCTGTGTGTTCATTCTCCTGTATGTTCAGGGTAGCTCAGACTCAGTACTATCAAAGGCTTCTTGAATATCATACAATCATAGAACGGTTTGGGTTGGAACCCAACCCCTAGTTTCAACCCCCCTGCTATAGGCAGGGACACGTCCCTCTAGATCAGATTGCTCAAAGTCCCATCCAGCCTTTAATGCTTCCAGGGAGGGGGCATCACAACCTTGCTGGGTAACCTGGTCAAACACAGATTTACCCATATAAGTTATGATCTGATAGAAGTTCATTCTTAGGTATTAAATAAGTGCAAAAATTTCAGCCTCACTTAAGTAGACCTCACAAAACCCATCATAACATCTGAAAAAGAAGAGAATATCAAATGCGGAAAGATGGCTGCTATTCTGCTAGAGAATGTGCTACTAGATACTCTGTGCCTGGGAAGATCATGGAACAGATCATCCTGGATGACATGCTCAATCACATGAGAAATGGGCGTGTGATCCGTGACAGCCAGCACGGCTTCACCAGAGGAAGGTCATGCTTGACCAATCTGGTGGCCTTCTATGATGGAGTGATGGCATGGGTGGACAAGGGAAAGGCAACCGATGTCATTTACCTGGACTTGAGCACAGCCTTTGACATGGTCCCCCACCACATCCTTCTCTCCAAATTGGAGGGATGTGGATTTGATGGGTGGACCACACAATGGATAAGAAATTGGTTAAAAGGCCACAGACAGAGGGTGGTCATCAATGGCTCTATGTCCATGTGGAGGCCAGTAACGAGCGGCGTCCCCCAGGGGTCTGTCTTGGGACTGGTGCTCTTTAACATCTTTATCAATGACATCAGTGACAGAATCAAGTGCACCCTCAGCAAGTTTGCTGATGACACCAAGCTGAGTGGTGATGTCGACACAGTTGAAGGAAGAGATGCCATTCAGAGAGACCTTGAGAGGATAGAAAGGTGGGCCTGGGTGAACCTGATGAGGTTCAACACAGCAAAGTGCAGAGTTTTGCACTTGGGCCAGAGGAATCTCAGGCATCCATACGGACTGGAAGGAGCAGTCCTTGAGAGCAGCCCTGTGGAGAAGGACCTGGGGGTCTTGGTAGACGAAAAACTTAACATGAGCCAGCAGTGTGTCCTTATGGCTCGGAAGGCAAATGGTATCCTGGGCTCCATTGAAAAAGGGGTGGCCAGCAGGGACAGGGAGGTGATTGTTCCCCTCTATTCTGCTCTTGTGAGGCCCCATCTGGAATACTGCGTCCAAGTGTGGAGCCCCCAGTACAAAAAAGACTTCTGTTGGAGAAGGTCCAGAGGAGGACCACAAAGATGATCAGGGGACTGAAGCACCTCCCCTATGATGACAAGCTGAGGGAGCTGGGCTTGTTCAGCCTGTAGAAAAGAAGGCTGCGGGGTGACCTCATTGCAGCATTTCAGTACCTAAAGGGAGTCTACAGAGAGGAGGGGAATAAACTCTTTGAAAGAGTAGATAACTGCAGGACAAGAGGAAATGGTTTTAAGTTGAGGGAGAGGAGATTTAGGTTGGACGTCAGGGGGAAGTTCTTTACAGAGAGAGTGGCGAGGTGCTGGAACAGGCTGCCCAGAGAGGCTGTGGATGCCCCGTCCCTGGAGGTATTCAGAGCCAGATTGGATGGGGCCCTGGGCAGCCTGGTCTAGCATTAAATGGGGAGGTTGGTGGGCCTGCATGTGGCAGGGGGGTTGAAGATTCATGATCCTTGAGGTCCCTTCCAACCCAGGCCATTCTGTGATTCTGTGATACTGTCCTGCATGTCCTGCAGTATGCTGAGGCATGCTGGTAGTTTACTAACAGCTTATAGAACTTTTTTCATTTTTGTAACAGCAGTGCACAGCTTCCAGATGGGCAGAATCCATCTACCTCTATGTCAGTAAAGACTTATCTTCTACATACTCTTCCTCGTGAAGAGAAAAGGCCCTTCAGGATTTGACATGCACATCAAAAAGGAGTCACTGTCCTGCTAGGTTCTACACAGCACCTTAGGTCAAGATGCACCTTCCATAATTCATGATGAACCAAAGCATACTCTTTGGACCCAGCTCTTCAGAAAGGTCATGCCTGCACTGTTTGTCACTTACTCCTGAGGCTGTCATGGCCAAGACCAGAGAAACATCATTTGTTTTTTTTTTTCTGTGTTACGGAGAGCATTTGGAAAGAGCAGGACACTGAAGTCCCTCTATATCTCCCTGTATGGTATTCATTCATTTTAACCAGTGGGTTGGGATGTAACTCCACTCTGTCTGAAGGGACCCATGCATGAAGCAGAAGTGGTGTAGCCTGGAGCTGAGAGATCTGCATGCTCATGCATTTGTAGCAGCACTAGGCATGTCTCTGTTGTTCTAGTGAGATATTCCCACTGATTTAAGAGCCTGAAGGCATCAGTCAGTGCACACAGCTTAACAGTTAGTAAGCAACTAACTCCAAGCTGAAGAATTAAGAAGTAACAAAGTCAGCCAAAGGACTTCCCTATGGCCAGTAAACAGACACAGAAATGTTTAACCTATCACCAAAAATAAAATGACCTTAAAGAAGGTCTGATAGTGTTTGGTTGCTTTGCAAGAAATACCACTATTTGGTGTTATCTAATTTTCTTTCACAGAAAGACAGTGGTTATGAAACATAGGGTGAGCCTTTTTTCTCAAGCTCATAAACATTACTGGTGTTCTCATTCTCCAGTTGACTAAAGAGAGCCCAAGAAGAATAAATAGTTTTGGAAACAAGAAAACATGTGGGACATCCCAAAATTCAGATGTGAATGTAGCTTGAGAAAGACTTCCCATAGCAGCTAAGCATCCATTTCTGCCATTTCTTCCCAGTGTTATCCTTTCTCTGAGATCAAATAAAGCACGCTATGAAAATACTTTATTCTGTGTTGTAATACTACCACAAAGCTCTATGGACTCTCATTACAGAAGGATTTAATATGTAGTATTATTGGAAATCCAAAGCAATGCTAACAGCCTGACTTCCAATTTACACATACGAAAAGAAATGAGTTGGACCCCTACTGCCAAGAAATACAAAGCACAGGTAAAATAAGTAGCTCTAAGTGTCTGATCAGAGAGAAATCACCTGCTTGTCAACAGCAGGAATGAAGTAATCAGTTTATTAATTTTGTCCAGAAAGTGTAAGATTGCTGTGTGATGTCACTTGGCCTTTTCCAAACAGCAAGGGATAGAGTGAAGTTTCCCAAATCCGGAGGCAAAATGGGATATTTACACAGGAGGAGCAATGAGCTAATTAAGAGCTTTTTTTACTGCAGAACAAATAGCGATCCTCTCTGCTTTAGGGCATAATGAAGTATTGTCAAGTCAGTAATTGCATTGATGCAGTGGTTAAACTTGAGCTTCCTGTGGTGAAGGAATGACAGACCAGCAACTTAAAAAAACAAAGTAGGGATTGATGTGAAATTTATAGAAAGTAATGAATGCTGGGGAGGAGGAGGCTGACAAATTGGTCTCCATCCTGACTGATCACAGAAGAACATCAAGACAGTAAAAAAGGCAAAAGAAACATCGTTTTCAAATGGTTTAAAGAAAGCCTAGTTCACACATATACATTAGAGATCAAAAGCATAGAAGTGTTAAAGATAAGACTTAAAGTATGTCTGGGAAACATCCATAGTTACAACACAGAATAAGTTATATTCAGACAGGATTTCAGGAGGTGTCATAAGCTCTCACGTTCATGAAGGGTGTTTGATTTGGCAGCAAGATGGTTTCAGTTGTTAGAGGTATGGAGCATGCATTACACTCCTCCCAGTGCCATGCCACTCAGGCACAGCATATATTCAGCCAAGGCTGGCCTTTCTGGAGAGCATCCAGCATCTGATGGGGTCAGACACAATTGGGCTGTTCTTAGAACGGCATAATTTCCTAAGACCTTTGGAAACATCTTTGCATTGCAGACAAGGATAAAAGATTTCAGGTTTACAAATGATACAAGAGGAGCAGAAAACATTTCCAGGAAATACTGGTTTATAAAAGCTAGTGGAGTCTCAGTGGCATTGCTGTAATACATTATTCACTGTGATTAGCTGACTGTTAAGGACTACCTGCTGACTCTTTCTGCTCAGCACTTTTATTTCTCTTCCCTTTGCTGATCCTTCAGCTTTTTGGATTACGGACTTGGCCGTAAACTGAACCAGCCTTCAGGTCATGGCGGGTTCAACTCATTTTATAGAGCAGTAATTCAGTCTTGGTTTAATGTTTGGAGATGTGGTGCACTGGAGAGGGAGACATATATAAAGCGAAGTTCCTTACCCTGCTCTTCTCGTGAAAGAGGCTGTTCACCCCATTTCCTTATGTAAGATCCAGACCTGTGACCACTGAAGAGCAGTGATAGTTTAAGACCTTCCCTTGCTGAAAAGGACTAATCCCATACCTGTTATGCAGGAAACCATTTTCTCTGTAGCACCTTTTTTGTTGCTGCTTGTCTCAATTTAGAGTGTCTACCATCCAGCACCAGGCTCTTCTTTTTCCTTCCTGCCCCCACCTTTTCTTCCTGCCTCAGCACCTGCCTCAGCCTGGCTGCTGCACCCCACTGTGCCAGAAAGTTGTGAACAGGAGGTAAATAAATCAGATCAGAGCGCACTGGACTGGAAAGCAGCATTTTGTCCCTGAGGCAGAAGACTTCCACAGACTTTGGTCACACATACCACTAGGCTTTCATTCATTGAATATTTCTTCTGGCAGCAGCACTAGCTTAAGTGGCCTTTGCTCTCCTACCCTATCCCAGTCCTGCTACCACTGTTCACTTCCTCCTCTTCCTCAGTCACGCTGGTCTAATTGTGTGGCCAGGAAGGAAACTGCCCCAGAGAAGGGATCAAAGCTAGTGTAACTCAGCCAAAAAGAAAGCAGTCACTTTTAACATCGATCAGTTCTCAAACTCATTCTCCATCTGGTCCGCAGTAAGCAACACTGGCACAACTGTAGTAGCTGAGTATGGGTGCAGGCTGCATAAATCACAGCCACATAAAACAGAGAAAGAAATCTCTATTAAACTACACAGTAATGTTGTGGAACAAGATAAGGGCTTCACAGATCAGAACAAGATGGGAAGAGTTTGGCTCCATGGACTTTTTTGTGGTTCAGTCTCAATGAATTAACAGCTACATACAGGTCATAATCACCACTTTCTTTCACATGTAAGCTAATAAAAGCTTGGTTCAGTGTCTCTCCCAAACAGGGCTCATCTCAGACAACCAAAGAGACTATGTAGGGAAAGCAACTTTTTAAAATGTGTTAACTGATCAGAATAGTCACGTTCAGTCTATTATCTAGGTAAACAAGTAGCTTGGTCATGTGTAATACCTGTAAACACTAATACATAGTCTAGTGCACAACTATCTTGTAAGGAGGCCAGCGTTATTTTGGGTGATTCATTATACATATACTGTGGTGATATTGTCAGGCATAAAGCTCCAGGTTTCTCTGCAAGAATCTACATTCATTACAGACTACAGCATGATGTCCTATCCCTTGATGCAGCCAAATCAAGCCCATGACTACCATTAAATATAGGAGTAGTCGCATCAAAATAAAACTCACTTGCTCTAAGTGCTGTGTTGTATTATGGTCTTAAAAGGGTAATTCTCTATAAAAGCAGCAGCCAAGTCTGGAATGATTCTGCAGCACACAGCAGGAATTTCAACAAGATGCAAAGACAAATCACCCTGACGGCACAAAGTGAAACAAATTGGACTTCAGCACTCTGGATTTAGGGTGGAGATTTGGAGCAAGACTGAAAGTTCCTCGAACACATGTGCTTGGCTTTGAAGTGGTAGCAGGCTTCTCATGCACCCCACCATCCCCGGGACTTGT
This sequence comes from Perdix hodgsoniae, assembly GCA_035772895.1. Lineage (NCBI taxonomy): Eukaryota > Metazoa > Chordata > Aves > Galliformes > Phasianidae > Perdix > Perdix hodgsoniae. Next base: position 26,886,400 of record JAPSGF010000006.1, read on the forward strand.
TGCTCCACAAGCTTGGGTGTTTTTAGTACCAGGTGAAGCCAAGCAAGTGCCCATCTATTAATTGGCTATGAATATGAGGCATCTTTAAATGAGTGGCCTGGGCAGTAGGCTCAGGAGATTGTGCACTGCAACCCACAGCTGCATGCATGTTGTGCGACCCTATTTACAGACACCCTGTGTCACATGCATGTTTTCAGTCACACAACCCAACAGGCATGTGCATCATCATCGCATGACTGGGCATGGGATGGAAGTTCCTGTATTTTGGTCTCAAGATAGATGTGCTTTAGTCATGCCACTACAGAAGGCGAGAGGATCTTCAGGAAAGAAAATGGCAGGAATGGTTTTTGGTGGTATAAATCATTATAGTAAGCCATAGCTGACTCATGTGCTATAGCTTGGGCATCTTTTGTGTAATACACAGAATGCAGTATTAGAATCTTCAGTGCAGAAAGAGTGTCACTTTGATTTGCTTGTAGAGGAGAAAAAGGAGAAAATTTCAAATAAAAATCAGAAATAATATATTGATTTAGAATTTTGCAGGCACCCAGAATGTTGATAGAAGTGCAATACCTAACAGTATTTGGCAAATATATGTGCATTAAAGATGGATTCAGTCATGTATATAAACCCAAAGTCTGGTTTCCCAGTCTGTATACAGTTATAGACACAAACATTGAGTTACATTATGTAGACAAATAATGTTTTGTCCAAATGACAGCTCTTCCATCTGTGAGCTGATGCTTTACTGTCTCTCTGAGCCAGTAAACCACTTTGAAATTTAATAGGGAATTGCCTCTTCATAATGGAAATAAATGCAGAGTGGTGATTATATAGATACAGATGCAATTTCTGTTTGGTCAAGCTAGAAACATTTGTTGGTGGGGTGTGGTCCCATGAGAACAGCACACAGCAAGAATGATCTCAAACTGAACTAGAAACTGTTTGTTAGGCAGAAAAGAGCCCTGCAGCCAAAGGGGAAGTAATTAGATAGTGAGCTGGGGTTGTTGACAGACCACCAAAAGTCCTGCTTAGCCAAGCCACTCTCTCATTCCATGGAGAAAGGGAGGACAGCAAGCCTCTGGGAAGATCATTGATGGGTTTTTTTTCCCCACATCAAATCACACAGGAAACCTCATAATTTTTTTTTTATTTGTTCTAAGAAGAAAAAAAAAAAGTCCCAAACTAATTGAAATACAGGAATGAATGGAAGGCATGGCAGGATAGAGGGCTAAGTTACAGTACAACAGCATCCTCATCTCATGACCTGTGGGGCACCCTTAGCAGAGGGTCAGACTAATTCACAGGTGACAGCCCATGGAAATCTCTTGGTAAATCTGTCCCTGCAACAAGATCCCATTTGTTTGAGCTGAGTTGGTGCTGCCTGGATCAAATCCTTCTTCGTTCTTTCTAACTAGTTTGACAGAGATATGATTGATGGGAGCAGGTTGGCTTGAGGCAGAACACAAACCCATGCATGAAAACCATAGCCTCACTGAAAAAACTGGGACAAAACTGTCATTGATTTTGCTGGAGCTGTGATTTTTGTAGAGTTTAAAGCCAGAAAGGGGCTGCTTATAACCTCCACCCTGACCTCCCGCATAACTCAGCCCCTAGAATTTTGGTTGCTGGTTTGTTCAGAGGAGGAAATCAGATATCCACAGAGGAATTTTTTTGTTATGTTTGTTTCATCTTTAAACTGAACAACAAAAGACTTGGGAGTTTGTAGCTGCACTCATGCAAGCTGTGTGAAAATACTGCCATTGTTTGGTTTTATTTTGGTTCAGTGCCAGTTTTATTACCAGGATGTCATCCAGGATTGTGACTCTTGCCCATAGCATAGGTGAGTAAAGGAGTTCCGTTTGGGCTGTTAGAAAATATGTCATGTTATTTTCTTGCCTCTCCTAGAAGCCTCTCAGAGCATTCAGTCATCTAGGTGCTAAGATAGTCCATGCATTTAGAAGGACGACCGTTCCTTCTGCATACTATGATTTAATAAGGAATTAATCATTCGAGAAGCTGTAAAACTGGAAGGGCTGGGAGATGCCATGTGAGACCAAGAGCAATCACAGTTGGTCATTTATTAGATGCTTAGAATCAAAGAAAAGTATAGGACAAAGAGCTCAACCTCCTGCTCAGAGTTAGGTCAGCTTCAAAGTCAGGTCAAGTTACTCACAGCTCTACAGTACTGACTGTGTTTTTGTCTTTTCTTCATATATCTGCTTAGAATTTCTGTTGCTGCAACCTCTGCCTTTTGCCTCTTTTCTTGCCACTAAGCAGCTCTGAGAAACGTCTGGCTCCATTTCATTAGTAACTCCCTTTGGTCACCGAAGACAGCAGAAAAACAGCAGATAGATCCTCCATAGACTTCTGCAGATGAATTGATTTGAAACAGCTACCAAACTTGGTATCTGAAACTACCAAGAGCATGTGCATTGCTGAGTAACTCACTTCTGCCTTATCTCAGGTTCTTCGAGGCAAAACATACATGTAGAAAAAGGAAGAAGACACCACATTCTTGAGCATTTACATCTGGTTCTCAATGCAACCTGCTAGTCCTTGAAGGAGCTTACAAGCAGGAGTGGGACTGACTTGTTGCATGGTCTGATTGTGATAGGACAAGGGGGAATGACTTTAAAAGAGGGAAGATTTCAGCTAGGCATTAGGAAGAATTTTTTTACTCAGAGGGTGGTGAGGCAGTGGCACTGCTGCTCAGAGAAACTGTGGGTGCCCTATTCCTGGAGGTGCTCAAGGCCAGGTTGGATGGGGCCCTGGGCAGCCTGAGCTGGCAGTTAGCAATCTTGCTCATGGCAGGGGGATTGGAACTAGATGATCTTTTTGCTCCCCTCCAACCTAAGCCATTCTGTGATTCTATGATATGATGATTAATGGGCTTTGCTGCCTTTCAGCAGCCCTCTCTGTTCTGTTACTACCAAGGGTAACACAACAGCCAGCAACAGTTTCATTATTGCCAGGAGCTCCCAAATGAATGGATGGTTCTTCTTCTGAGTGTGCAAACAAGGTTTCCTGAGCACAACCCAGTGCCTAGCACAGATTACCTGAACTCCCTACACATCAGGGAAGTCCCAGTCACCCATGGCATGAGTGACCAACCCAGAAAGGCTCCTTTATGTTCACTCAAAAAACACGCTCCCTTCTTTATCAGGAGCCTCTGGCATTTCTCAAATGCTCTCACACTGACCCTACCTCCTGCTGTGTGCAAACTCCACCGCACCGGTCCCACAGCCAATAAAAAAGGTAAAAAACTTCTTCAGACACATAAGGCTGAAACGGATGCAGATCCCTGGGCCTCCTCTCCTCCAGGCTCAGCTTAATTAGGGAGCAGCTAGCAAACCACAAGTGTGCTCACAAAAGAAGCTTGCGTCTGAAGGGCTTTGACTGCAGCTCTTTGTAACTAGTCATAAACATCTGGTGCCTGGCGAGCTTGCCTGCCTCTTGGAAGGGGTTTCCAAAGACAAAATTCCTGTAGCTTGCACCTGAATTCTCCACAGTGCACCATATACCACACAGATCCCTCCCCTGGCTCCTTTTCTAAGTTGCCAGCTTTGCAGAAAAAGCCATTTCTGGCACTTCTTTCTGTATCGTAGCCCCCCACTCACTCCAAACATTTCAAACAGTATGCATAGTCTGACAGGGAACAATTGTTCCCTAGGTTTCCCCTTGCATGTCAGCAGCTTGATAAGCAGTCTTGCAAATGCAAGTGATAGCTCTGGGTCCAGCTCTGTTGGCGCGATGAATCAGAGCCCACAGTGCAGACTCCCTGACTCAGAGGAGGAGGAAATAAGGGTAATGCTTTTCTTCTCCTTCAGCAGTCCCTTTCCCATTCACGTGCATGCATGCATGAGTGTGCAGCTGTGCTCCAAAACCTATCTCAGAGAGACTTCCTTAAGCATCTGTTGAAGGTTGAATGATCTCATGTGCAGTTTGTAATGATGGCAACTAGCAAAAATTGTTCCCATCTGAAAGCTGCCCAGTGCTGCATGATCCAAAATGAGCTGCTGACCTCAGAAGAGATCCCAGTGGACAAACCACCACATCACAGAAGCTCGCTCTGCCGCAAGCACCACTAATGGTCCCCTTCCCTTCAGGCTCCAAGTGAGAGCAGCTTCTAAAGGGCAGAACTGTGCTTGTATTACTGAGTGGCTTTCTCCTAAGCCTCATTTCCAGCGTGTTTGGGGACATGCTGTCCGTGTCCCTGCCATGATGTACCTTTGGTCAGGTGAAGGACAGAACTGTGGTTGTCCATCTCAACATTAAGTCACCCCTAATACAATTCCAGTCATAGAGCTGTTGTTGTCCATCTCAACAGTGCAACTCCCACACAAAACCAAACTCAGTGTAGGAAAAAGCAAATGTGCCATGAACTTGGATGCTCTGGCTGAATCTAACCCCAAAAGTGGCATTCCAAAGCCTGCATGTTTCTGTTGTAGCTGCATGTCCACAAGACAGTGTTGAAATTATGACCAGCTCACTGCTGTGGCTCTTATTTCCCAGTGAGGGTTGTAAGCACCAGCGTGGTAAAAGGATCTTGATGGGTAAAAATTATGCTTCCATTTAAGACCCACTAATGGCACCTTGTGCATCTGTCACTGAATTAACATCAATTTGAAACCATACGTAAGCCAGGCAACTGGTGCAAGGGAACAGCTTGCTTACATTAGGAGGTCTGGCTGAAGAGAGAAATTAGGCACTGTTTCTCCTGAGAGGCTGTGATCAGCTAGTGAGAAAGCAGATACTTTCTTGTGGGTATTCACATTTTAGATTGTATTCCCTATGTGTAAGAGGGTGAGACCTCTCAGATCAATACGGGCAAAATGAGTGGGAGGCTGCAGCATATTTGGGCAGCAAAGGAAGTGTTATGGCAATGGTAAAACACACATATATGTCCTGGAGAGTAGTGATATGGAAAAAAAGACCCAAACTCAAGCTATAAAGCCACATTCACTCCCTCCTGGGGTAGCAGCCAGGGGCCACATGGGGCACCCCGGGGCACAAGAAATAGCACAAGAATGGCGCCTGCACTTGACTGGCTGAAAGCTCCCCTAGAGTTGCTGTGTTTGGACAGTTGGAATTAATCATGGGAGGGAAACGTAGCTGCACTTAATGAGCTGAGCACTGTGAGCTTCGTTAGCAGAGAGGACAGAATAGGGCAGGAGAAGTACATAGGGGACAGTCCCAGACAGAGGAGAATGGGTTGCACAGGCATCTCATCTACCTGAGCTGCTTCTTGCACAAACTCCCCAAGCAGAACATTGCCAACAGCTTAGAAAAAGGGTTTAAAATTCCTACTTTATGCCAAAATGACAACAGGGGACAGAGGGACAGAGGATTGTCTTCCAAAGGGTGTGAACTGCTGCTTTTTAGATGCTTATGTGTTCCACATGTCTGAGCAGTTCCCAGACACGTTTTCTGCACACATTGTGTTACCATCCCACGGACAGATGGGCATCTGGAAGCACGGAGGGATGTTTCTGGAGGCCCACGTGGCAGTCTCATGCTTGACCCCTGTTGCTGTCAGTGGGAGTTTGGGCCCCAAACTTCCTTTTCTTGCCTTTGAAGCTCTGCTGAAGTGCGCTGAGAGCCTGTAGGGGAGACAGAGTCTGCATTCAGATAGCAGTTCCCAGCTTAACCCTTTCACCCCAAGCCCGTCCTCACTCAGTAGGTAAAATAATGGGCATTTCTGTGTTCCATTTTGTGATTGTGCCTTTTATGCGGAAATTTGCTTTTCTATGCAAAGAATAAATCAGTCTTTTAAGGAAAGTTTAAAATCCAGCCCTTCGATCTGCCCATCCCTCTTGGCCTCCTCCTCCCCTACACTCAGACCGCTGGAACAGCCTGGGAGCACTGAGCTCTCCAAAGGGAACACAGACAGTCACACCCCCCACCCTTCCATCCATCTGTAGAAAGGAAAAAGGCAACAACAACCATAAAAATTTGCAATCCTGATGCCCTGGGATATTAGCAAGGAGAAAATCTTTGTGTCCCTGCTGTGGCTTGCTTTATTTTCTAGATATCACCTCCACTAGCAGCATAATCAGTGCAAATCAAATCACGCCTCCTGTTTACCGATCTCCAGATTGTTGACACTGGCAAGCGGCTTATCTCAGCGTGGCAGGACTCGGCTCCTTCCTTGGGGGTCGGACAGGAACTCGACAGAAGCTGCTTGTAGTGGGAGAGGGAGCATAAATCAGGGAGAGCTCTGCTGGCTCTGCTCCCAGCAGAGGTAACCAGCTCTGAGCGAGAGGCAGCGCGGGGATGCCAGCGGGTGGATGAAGAGCCTGGAAGCCAGGGTTTGGATTTGGGCTCAGTTCTTTGTAAGGATGTGGAGGTGGGCGGAGCTGCCTGCAGTCACCGCGGTGCTACTGCCGCTTCTACGCTGTCCTTTCTCCCTCCCGCCGGCCCGGAGCTGCTGCGTGGCAGGCAGGGAGTCCTGCACAAGGCGTGGGTAAGGGCAGCGAGACGCAGCTTCTGCGGCGTCCCAACGCCCGGGAGCTGCACACTCAGAGGGCTGGCTGAGTCCCTGAGACCTGCCCACGCTTAGTCAGCAGCGAGGGCATAGGGGAGCGGATGCCTCGTGGATTGGAAGGGACTTTTGAGGATCGAGTCCGAACCCCTGCTATAGCAGGATCCCTACAAGGAGGCAAGACTAACACGACGTGCTGATTCCCGTGCTTCGGAGCGCCGCTGGCGCGTTGCAGCCCTACACAACCCCCAGGCACCGGCAACACGAGTGCTGTCAGCACCCGAGATAAACTCACACCGCTTTGCTTCCGAGTGCTGGTGCGAGCCGGGGTAAAGGCAGGGCCGAGCGCCCTTACAGTCCTCGCAGCGCAGAGGTGTGAGCCGGCGGGTTGCCTTCCTCTGTGCCTCTGTGCGCTGCAGAAAGCCCGAGGGCTCGGCTGAGCACCCTCGAAAGCAGGAGAAAGCGGCCGAATCCCCGCTTTCCTGTTACTTTTACACGTTTGTAGTTAATCCACAAAGCGAAAGCGTGCCGCGCAAGCTGAGAACGCAGGGACGCGCCCGTCCGTCCCCACCTCCCGCTTCGCTCCGTTGCGGTGGGAGCGGGGCCGGGCCGAGCCGGGCGGGGCGGAGCGGGGCAGCCCCGGCGCGGCGTCGGGAGAGGAGCGGGGCGGAGGGCAGGGAGCGGGAAGGGCTTAGCGCGGAGGAGCCTCACCCCCTCCTTCTCCCGGCAGATCTTCCAATGGAGGCAGCTGGAGAACCTCTATTTTCGCGAGAAGAAGTTCTCGGTGGAGGTGCACGATCCGCGCAGGTGAGAACCGTGCCGTGCCGAACCGGGGGCTACGGGGCTCAGCGTGATCCCCCGCTGTGGTCTGGGGCTCGCTGCGCTTTGTAGCCAAATCACCCGTAGAGTGGACCCCTTCAGCAAGGGAACGCTCCCTCTGTGTCGGGTGGGTACCTTCCCGTTGTGTTTCCCCCCCGGAGCCCGGCAGTGCTTTCTCCTTCGCTCCTTTGTGGCCCCGCGGTGCATCCCGGAATCCCGCCGCAGGAGCGGGTTGCCGTGGTCCTCCGGTGGCTCTCGGAGATGAGCGACAGATTTTGTACTCGCACGTTCCCTTGTAAATAAATATTCAGGAGTTCAACGGAAAGGAATGGCACCGTACCAGAGATTTACGGGCAGGCTGGATGCAAGCCCATCAGTCTTTTTGGCACAGGACCTTTTTTTGTTACTTTGGAGACCTAAAGTGGGAGAGAGTGAGTTCAAGTGACTGTGCTCTGCTCAGTGCCTGCAGTCTGCACACCTAGTCGTTTGTCTTAGTGGATGGTTTCTACACACAGTGACCAGTGTACAAATTCCTCTGTAAGTTATTGTCACTGAAATCAACATTCTGCTTTTCAATTAGACATGAAAAGGGCTGACAGAAACTCTCTTCCCAGACTGATTTGATGGTCGTGGTGTGTTTTGCTCATGGCTCAGCTGTGATCCTGTTTCACCTGTTTCCTGTGCATATCTGTATAGTAGTATCTGTACTTTTGCTAGGGAAATTTTGCATGCAGTTTCTGTGAACATGATCACACCACTATAACGGTGGCTGTATCCATTCCATAGGTGTGTTATCTTAAAGCAAAAACAGCAGAAAGCCACTCAAAACAGACTGCAGTTCCAGGTCAGCAGAGCCTTGAAGCATCTGCTTAATATTAAGCATGTAAATAGTCGCATGAAATCTAGCAAAGTGAATTCCCAACGCTGAGAATGTTCTGGGAGACCTTCCAGCAGTAGGAGCTGGGGGTGGTGCACTGCTTCCTCCACCAACTGTCCATCAGCAGCAAGGCATCAGGAACGTGGGCTGCGAGCAGCAAGGAGCCCCTGAACGCTGAGCTGGCCGCTTCCTGTAAGCAGCAATTCCAAGAGAGAGCAGTCAGCTCTGCGACGTTCAAGTCATGATATTTGCAGCTCTGTGTCATGCATAAATTGTGACCACGCAGAGGAACTTCTCTTACCAACCATGTGTCATTTGTGTTTATTTGGATGATAGGAATTAATGACGCTGGAGAGCTTCTGCTTTTTATTCCACCACGCTGTTTCCCTGAATCAACACCAGGAGAACAAAGCTCTATGCACTGTTGTCTGCCTTTCTCACAATCAATTTTTGTAGGCAAAGAGTACCTCCATTCATGTCAAACTGCTACTCTGGCTGTTTTACAGCCCGACACATAACAGCAGTGTGCTGGGAGCAGTGCTCAGGTTGTAGTCAGCCTCCTGGCCGAGGGGGACAGACTCCTGCTTGGTGTATGGAGATGGAGGAATAGCCACTACAGTGCTCTCTGCATTCCTCTTCATGTAGCCAAACCAGAGCCTGAGTCAGCAAAGCCACACTCGCAGGCATGGGAGAGCAAGCACAGTTCCATGGTTGTGGCCAAGGCTGGGCAGCATAGTGTATGTTTTTGAGCTCTGTCTCTGCCTGTGGCTTCCTGTCCTGTGCAAACCACTTAACCTCTCTTCATCTCAGCTACTTATCCTGTAGAGGAGGGTAGTTGTGCATTTTTGTATCAGCGGGGTTGATTCCATAGCACATGTGGCATGCATGGAGGAAAGTCACAGAAAAAGCACCCAAGAGCCATCTCTCACAGGCTCCTTTAGGGAGCAAGCTGTGAAAAGCAACTCAACATCTCTGAGCAAGTGTGCAGACTTCCTAACAGGATTTACAAATCGGACAGGAAACATGTAGAGATACCAGAAAGAAAAGAAAAAACAACAACAACAACAACAACAACAAAAACCATCAGAAATCACTGCTTTTAAGATGAAAAAATTAATGATTTGAAGAATATGCTTCCAGGAGTTCCAAACAAAAACTGAAAGAGATGGCACCAGAATTAAGGCTCCAGCCCATGTACCTGAATGCCTCAGAACCTTATATGCCAATATGCTGCAGTGATTTGTGCACCTTAAATCAACACAGAGCGTTCAGAATCCCCTCTCCAGCCTCAGTTCCAGGAGCACCTCGTCCCAGCACTGCTTTCATTCGCTGTCCAGCAGTGGGGGGCAGGCAGCCCTGCTCTCATCCTCAGCCATAAGCCTCCATCCTGCTGCACCCATGGGGAGTTTTCTCACAGCAGTTAAGACAGCAGGTTTCTGGCTGTGTTTGCATGTGCAAGGTAGCATAGAAAGGGCTCAGCTGAGGGTAGTGCTGAAACGTGAGATCCTGATTTCCTAAGACCTTGCTTGCATTGGCTGTGGCTGTTTGCTCAGAGAGATTTCACTCCTATTTGTGGCTCTGCAAGTTGATACAATAACACATTTTGCAGCACTGAAAAGTCCCTGACACAAGAACTCGTTGATTTCCCAAGCAGATCCTGGCCAGCAGTTCATATTTCTACAGAGTTTTCTATTTCTTTCTGCCTTTGCTCTGTCCCAACTTCTTTTTACTTCCACCTTCACCTCCAGTTTTGGACAGCCATGCCTGAGAAGAGTTGGTCAGTGCAGATATAGTGGGGAAAACAGTGCTTTTTAGCAGACTTGGGCACTTCAGAGCACTGGGAAAAGCATCAAACATGTCTTGTGCTGCCCAGTAGAGCTCCTGGGCTGTCCTGCCCTGTCACCTCCACATTTGCACTGCACAAAAGGGCCTGCTGGCACCCCTTTGTAGCATGCCCTGCTCCCCATGCTGGAGTTCTTTTCACAATACATGTCTCTGAGGAAAAGGCCAAAATGAAAGTATCACATTTCTATGATCTGATTTTTGAGTGTTTCTGTGTGGAGCCAGGAATTGGGTTTTATGATCCTTACAGATCCCTTCCAACTTGGGATATTCTGTGATTTCTGACTCAACCTGTGTATCATCGCTCACATTTATTTCGTAATCATATTCAACCACAAGACTCTTAACAGACTGGAGAGCAGAACCTCATTTATTTGGGGCTTGGTTTTCTCCAGCCACCATTGTGTCCCTTTCGTGGGAGCAGTTCAGATGACCAGGATCATAGAATCATAGAATAGCCTGGGTTGAAAAAGACCTCAAAGATCATCAAGTTTCAATCCCCCTGCCGTGGGCAGGGTCGCAAGGGTAGACCAGGCTGCCCAGAGCCACATCCAGACTGGCCTTGAATGCCTCCAGGGAGGATGCTGTGAGCTTGTGTGGTATTTATCCAGCAGTGTGCTGGTGTCAAGGACTGTGCTGGCAGGGTTAGAGTTGAGGGATAGGAAAGAGTAATCGGGTAGTTTTGTGCAGCTGTGAAAGCATGGGGAAACTTAACCTGTATTTTTTGTTAATATTTGAGGACAGTTGGGAGTCCCAAAGAGGAAACACTTAGCTCTTATTTTTCCTGTTTTTATATTCTCTCAGCTAATCGCTGAGTAGCATTCTTCTCTCCAGGGCACCAGGCAGCCCTCTCCGAGCCTCACAGCTTCCCATACCACATGGCAAGTTCTACTCCTTCCATTTACAAGAGAGAAAATCAAGGTTTTTTCAAGAGTTTCTTCCACATTCTCTAAAGCAACCACTGATCCTGTTGCTTTTTAGTAATCATCAAGGTCCTAATGTTTGAGACCCACCATCCAAAGCCAGAGGTGCTGAAAGGTGTGAGGACTCGGGTGTCTCAGCATGTGGTGAGACACACAGGATTCATCCAGGCTTGGCTAGGCGTTACTGACTCCCTTGGGACCTTTACTGCTAGGACTTGGGAGCATTTTAACTTTTACTATTTAAAGTAAAGGCTGTCTTGACTTGAGTAGCAGTTTACCCCTGATCTCAAAACAGTTTTCCCATCAGTGCAAGGGTGTATTCAGTAAAGGTAACACTTTTCACTGTGAGGTCTGTGGTTGTTTTCTGTGGCAGAATATACCTGAAGAAAACACGGTGTAACCCCAACTCATTCTTTCCTCTTCTCTAGAGCATCTGTGACCAGGAGGACTTTTGGGCATAGTGGCATTGCTGTGCATACGTGGTACGCCTGTCCAGCACTGATAAAGTCTATCTGGGCTATGGCCATTAGTCAACATCAGTTCTACCTGGACAGAAAGCAAAGCAAGGTAAGCACGTTGAAAGTGAGGAAATAGATGTATTATATGGGGGAGTTGTTCTCACTCCTCATGGCCCCAGCAAGGTCAGAGTGGCTCCTTTACTGCCTTCTATTTCCACTTGAGATCAAAACAAGGCAAAATAACTCAAGATACATGCTGACTTTTGCTAGGCTAAAGGAATTTGTAATGAATGCATGTCTGTGGGAGCAAGGTTTGAGGGAAAGGTTGTACTGAACTATGGCCAAATTGGAGAAGCCAAAGTTTGCAGACAGATAGGGCCGGGTCCCTGTCTGGATGGTTTCCACAGTGTCTTCTGGTTCTTCTTTGTGGTTCAAAGTAGCTTCAGACTACACCTGCCTCTGAATTCATCTTGCTATCCCTTGCCTTTTACTATTTTATTTTCCCAGAAATGAAGAGTAGAGGATGTTATTTATTTCTCTCACTTCACAGAATCTCACAGCAGATGAGGGTGTAGGATGCTGACAGCCTGGCCTTACAAGCTACTCTCTTACTGTGGTGCTATACATAGTGTGTGCTCAATACACAAAAGAAAACAACTTGAAACCAAAGGAGTGTGTGTATTCCCTATAATTTCTTTCATCAGCAGTAATTTTAGTCATACCAAGAGCAGCAGGAGATGGCTTTCATCACTTTAAGATCACTTTGAGACAGGAGAGATTTCTCATGCAGACATCCATCTTCATATGAGCATTCAGTTGTAAAACTTGACAGATAAGATAAATATTTCATTGAATGGGTACCTGTCCATAAACATGGACAAAATTGCAAGTTCAGCCAATAGCAGGTGAGAGTTTTCTGTCTCCTATTTCTACTCAGCACTACCAAAGCAATATATTACTCTCTCTGTTGCTCTCAATAAAAAAACTCTGCAAACAAACAGAAGTTTTATTTATTTTTTTTTTACTTTTAGCCAGATGGGTTGGCAGATCTAGCTGCAAGATATTTAGGTCACTGTAAACCAATAAACAAAAGGAGATTCCCTGCTCCTCCCATTTCTTTGGTAAGAAACAGGGTGTTTTAAATGCCCAGGACTTCCCTTTGGTCACTTCCTTTGTTGTTAGCAGATTGTGTTTCAATCTGATCTCCCCTCTCTCACACTCCTACAGACAGCACCACCTACCAGCCCTCGTTTGTCAATCTGTCACGTCTCTTGCTATGTCAGAGTGCTTTGTCACAATAATCCCAGTGGTCATGCTGAGGCTTTGAAGTTAAGGCACACAAATATTTTTGTCCCTTTTTTCTTAAGGGAGCTGGTGTTTCAGTCTGTTGTCCTCATCTTTGACGTGACACTGCCAAGATTGATAGATCCATCAATTTTAAGTGATGTGTTCCATTCATCTCTCTGGTCACTTCAGGACACTATATCCATGTGTGCTTTGCTTTTGAATACCAGTAAAGCATTTGCTAGAGTGAGGCAATGTGAAATGTCTTTGTTTCAACTCTTAGGGGCTCAAGCAAACGTTTATTTGAGTTTCAGGTCACGTGGATTTGCATCCCCTTAAATCTCAGTCCGCATTTCAGATGAATTCCCAGCTTCAAAGCACAACTTAGATACTCCTTGCTTTTATGTCCAAACTTGGCATTTCACATAGTTTTGACAAAAGAAAAAAAAATAAACTGAGATGAAAAAGCCTGCTGGAACTGATCTCAACTAAGCCTTCACTTCAGTGGGTAGGTTCTATGGCAGGAGATAAGACATACTGGATGAAGCAAGCTTGAGATCTGTGCTCATATAACTGGGCACCAGCTGGATTTGGATCTTCTGCACAGCTCCACTGGAAAAGTCTATTCACTTGATTTTAAAGTGAACCAAAATCATCTCACATAGATTTTGACCCTTTTGCAAGGAAGTGAGGACCCAGCTTTCTTTGCAGCTTCACACTGCATTGAACTGCTGCCAACTCACCAAGTTCCCAGCATCTCACTCCCCGCTGGCTCTGGATGTCTCTCTCTGCAGTCAGAGTGTAACACAGAGTCTGAAAAGATCCCCAGCTTTCTGAGTGAACATGTCAGCTTGCAGAACTCCTGTCAGCTTTCTTTTTTTCAGTAGACAAATGTATTGGACTTTAAGCCATGTCTTTGCTCTGTTGACTGCACTGAGTCAATCAAACATTTGGCCCAGAAGCTTTGAAAAGTCTCCTTTTATGGAAATTTCCAGTAGCACATTCCTACAAGCACGGCGCTCTTTGGCTCAGTGAACTGTCAGAAAATGGGCCCAGGCTTTCAGAAAATCCCACTGAAACACCTGCAGTAATACCCCATCACTGCAAGCAAGAAGGATATAATTCATCCCTGGTGTCCATCTACTCTTGCTTTTCACTGATGTATTTTCCTTCACCTTCTGACCCTGTCAGAATAGCACTGGGGATCAGTTTGGCCCCATGCTTTGAGATGACTCATGAATGAGCTTGTCTCCTCTGTGTAAATGAGACTTGGCAGGTCTGCACTAAGTGCTTTACATTTTTTTTGCCTTGAGGGACTGCAAGGCCCAAGGGAGTGCTAATGGGATGTAATCTAGCTTTCCGCTATTGTGCTGTCGGTACAAAGTCTTGCACAGGCCTTGCACAAGCTGCTGCTCAGTGGCCTGTATGAAATGAACTGTTGGTCTGATTCTGCCGTTGATGAATGACTGTCCAAAGCACAAGACCACCTGACACTGATTGATGCTGGAGGCAGCAAAGGCTGCAGGTATTGAGCAGCGTGGAAAGTTCACCCAGTTTCCTTCAGGAGATGCTCCATGCCCACTTAGTGGCAGGGCTCTAAAACATTCCCTGCCAGCTTCATCAGGTTTGGGCTGCACCCTCTGTGGTTCCTCCACACTGCCCCGCTGATCCCCAGTCTCCTGTCTTTTGGTATGCTTTTCTTCTGCCCAGGCTCTAGGGTTGTCAGGCTTTGGTCTTACCCTGCTATTTCATTTGTCCAATTTTGGGCATAGTTCCAGCTGATGCTGGCTCTGCATGTTGGCCAGGACCACAGCATCCAGCTTCATTGCCTTCCCTTGGCATATTGTTTAGTGCCTGGTCAAACAGGTAGGGCCTGAGCATGCACTAATTTGCAGTCTGGAAATGAGTGGAAATAAACTACAGGACTGCCCACTGTCATTATTCTGCAAATACAGGAGAACTGTCTCCTCATGGAGTGGGAGGACCAGATCTGTCTGTGCAGACTTGGGGTTTATAGCCTTTCCTAGACATCCGCTGCAGAGACTCAGTATAAGGGGTTAGGGTTGGCCACGATGGCTATTCCTGGGATTACTCAAAGTATACATAACCCTACATACCTGTAGGGTTATACAGCATATATGCATCTGCAAGGAATAAATCACCAGACAGCAGCAGCCTGAAGACTCTTTGCCTCCAAAGATCTGGCATTGCAACAAGACTGCAGGTCATGCTCAGGCTCCTTATCAAAACTCAGCAGGAGGAAATCTTGTTAGATAAAAGCAGTGACTTTCCTCTTCCAGAGCCATTTGGAGAACGTCGTACACAAACCTTCTTACATCTCATTTTTGACCAGAAACCTGAGTTCAGGAAGCAAAAAGTGTCCTACCCTTCTCCCTCAACTGAGTCTGGAGTAGAGCCGCTGGAAATGAAAGGTGTCTGCCTTGTTGTAGCATTAGTTTAAGATGGTCGGTACTGGTTGCCTGATCTGCTGTGATAACATTGGCAGGTAGTTCTGCCTTCACACTCACATGGGTGGGGATCCTTTGTTTTAGAGATGTTTTGGAAATAAGCTTGTGAGGCATTCAGGTACCTCTGAATGGTAATAACAGAGCCTATAAATACCCAATAATATCACACTATAATAATACTTCTGTGGCTACTTTCAGTACAAGGGCTCTCCCAGTGCTATCTTCATTTACAGGCTTAAATTAATCTCAGAAACACAGTGTGCGACAGGGAGACATTTCACTTCCATTATTATTTCACTGATGTGCCAACAGAGGCAGAGAACAGCTAGGAACTTAAGCTGAAGTGCCTTTCTCAAAGCCTCACAGCAAATCAGTAACAGAGCCAAGAGTGGTGAGCGTGCAGCCATCAGTTCACCCTCAGTTCTTGAAAGAATGATCTCTCCTTCCTGAAGATGTGAAGGAATGCCAATCACCCCATCAGACCCCATCAAAGCAGACTGCCCCTGCTGGTCCACCTCATGTTAGTTCCTATGGGAACAGATCATGTGCCTTCAGTGCCCTAACGAACATAAGTTTTCATTATTCCACAATGGCTTAATGAAGTGTTTCCTTATGCTTCTCCCTGAAATGTTTGGAAATGACCCTGGTATTTTAAGGTGATTCAAATGCTGTACTGCATTTGAAAAAAAAGGTTTGGAAAATTATTGTGGCAACCAAAACATCATCATGTGTAGAGTTCATCCTTTCAGTGGTGCTAAGGCTGTCCCTGAAGAGTCTTCCTCAGCAGCCTTAATCAATGTGCATGATCCTGTTAAGCAAGCATCACGTTAAGATGCTGTCAGCAACGTGAACTGGAGACAGGTGACAAACTGCTAACACTGAGGTTTGTATTGCAGAGGCAGGGCAGCCTCTAGGACTGGATGAGCCCAGCTCTGCAGTTAGCTGCTGCTCTTGTTTTGTTGCTCAATGCACTGAAAGATTTCTGCCTCCATTGGCTCTGTGGGGCATAATGACGTCTAAACTCACAGCTCCAACAAAGGAAATTCGGGGGTTATCTCACCTGAGCTTTCAGGGCATCTTGTCCTGAATTCTTCCTTAACAGATTGAAAAAGGATAACATCTAAGGATCTAAGGACATCAAATCTTTCTCTCCTAAGTTAGGTTTATGCAGGTTTACTTTCCCTGGGGTGTGCCTAGATTGCTGACCCGTGGTGCTATGCAAGGTCCTGGCACAGCCAGTTATTGAGCTGGGGCTGGCTGTTTTCTTACCTGACTAATATTAATGCTTTGGAGAGTTCAGTCACTGCAGGTGCATTGTGTGCTGCCTGTTACTCTGAACCATAACCAGACCATGTTTTCCTGCCAGTATTTTCTTCCACCTTCTCATGAAAGCCCATTTAAGCCATGTCCTCCTCTTGTTGGTCCAGAGCTCCTAGCAGATTTGGAAAAACCTTTCCTGGCTTCTTTTAGGTACTAGAGGCTGTCTTTGGCCTTTGAGCTCATGCAGTAGCATTTCTGAAAGTTTCTTGTTGTATTTGGTAACAAAATGAGTCTATACATTCAAGAGGGAAAAATATCCACGACAAAGTAAAGAAAATAACAAACAACAGGAAACGATGCCAGAATTGCACCCACATATAAGTGTAAAAAGTGCAGTCCTGAATACAATTCTGGATTGCTTCCGTTCCTGCAAAATAATCCTAGTTTTTGCTGTGGAGGCTTGTTTCCTGCCACAGTGGCATGCCTTTTTGCTTCTGTGAGCTTTAAAGAAGTGCTAGGCCATTACTAACTCTTTTGTCCATGTCCAGTCCAAGATTCATGCTGCGAGAAGCCTGAGTGAGATTGCAATTGACCTGACTGAAACTGGAACGCTCAAGACCTCAAAGTTGGCCAATATGGGGAGCAAAGGGAAAATTATCAGCGGCAGCAGTGGGAGTCTTCTGTCGTCAGGTAGGTCCTCCATCCTGTAAATGGAAAGAATATGGTGGGAAGGGCTGTTGTCATAACATAATGGGGAGCTGCCAGAAGCTACACTGCAGAAGTGGAAATCACTTCCCTTTAGTCTTTCTGTCTGTCCAGGTGTAAGTCCATCTCTCAGCATATTGCCCCACGTTCAGCACAGGACACAGCCTCCCTGTCTCTCATTTCAGCTGCTTGTTTCCTCTTTGGCCAGAGGAAGTCTCTCATTTCCTGGCTGAGATCTGGTCTCTCTTCATAGTCTCTGCTGTAATCACCCTGTGGCACCCAGCTCATCTCAGGCTGTTTGCTGCCCAAGGCCAGTGTGTCCATGGAGCAGTTCTCAGTCTGCAGTGGGGAAGTGGTCAAGCAACTGAACCCAGCTGAGGCTGGGAATTGGTGACATCCTTCAGCGCTGTCAGGGCAGGGTAGCTCCTTCATAGAGCTCACATCTTCCTTGCCTCTCTGTTGCAGGAATTCGCCTGGTGCCCCGGGCCCAAAACAGTTGTTCCTGAGCACCCTCCACCAACTTAGTGCTGGGGACCTAGAGGTTTCTTTTTGTACCTTAGAGCACCTTCCTGTGTGAGGAGAACATAATCAGTGAAACAAAATCAAGAGAAGTTCCTGAGGGAGAGAAATGGGGCATCAGAATAGAGAGAACAGGAAAGGGGAGTCAGGTGCTTGTCTGTATTTCTTTGAGACTTTTCTGTCAGTCTGAACAGGTGAAGCTAAATAACAGTGCTAAACACTCTAAGATTGATTGATTGCAGAACACTTGAAGCTGCTCAGGTGATAAGCTCTTCAGGAGGGCAGAGGTGCTGGTATCAGTATAATTAACAGTTCCAGTCAATTAAATGTCCTCTGCTAAGTGTTACACCAAGTTATCAAAATCAATTGTGATGAGTAGAAAATAACCTTCCTTTGCTTGCCAAGGGAAGAGTCCACCTAAGAGTGCACATGCTTTAAAACTTAACCCACCTTAATGCAGTAGATCAGGTTTTCATCACTGTAATCCTTCATGTCTTGTAAAAGCCACCCTCTCCTGCCTGGAAAATGTCAAGCAAGGGGTTAAAATGCTCTATGACTTCTGAGCTCTGGATTTGCCTGCTGTGCAATTCCTTGCCTTGCCTATGAACAGAGATGCCTTTCTGCTCCTAAGGTCCTCCTGACACAGCACACAATCCACCATCTGTACCTCCCATCACTCGGGGAGCAATGCAGTAGCTGAGCAGCTCCCAGCCTAGTGTCAGGTTGTTGGAGCTTTTTGTTTGGCATGTTTTCTAGGTTTCCGGGAGGGAAGTAAATAATGTTAAGTACCCCAAGGAAGTTCTTAAGGTCTTTACAAGATCTCAGCCTCCCGGGCACCATTCCCAATTTTGTGAAAGCTGCTTGGTAGTAATCCTGTTTTCATGTTTATACACTAACTTTTTGCCTTCCTGAAAAAAAATGTGGAGGTTTGCTTCTGCTCTCACAATGGGAAAGTGCAGCAGCAAAGTAAAAGACAGCAGAAAATCAGGCCCAGAAAAGTTCTAGTGAGGCCAGCACCTGAACAGGGCTGTATGGAAAGGAATCCCAAATGGCCAGCCACGCTTACTTTTATTGTCTGTCTATTTTTGCTCTCTTCTCAAACCCATTCTGGCTGAGACTCAGTGGAATTGCAGTAGCAACCAGACCAGTGCAGAGTTCACTGCCCAAACGAGTGATTTCTTATGACCTGTGTGAGTGGATCAGTTTATGTCAATGCTTAGCTATGACTGTGTAAAACTCTTGTCATTTGAGTTATTGTCCATGGGCCAGGCAGGCGTGTTTCACTCCATGTTCCTATGTTCAGCTGCCTTCTAGATCCTACCAGCTGTGGAGGCAGGATCCTAAAATGTTAACAAGAATTACAGGGTTTGCAGTTCCTGTGTGCCTTTTGGAGTTAGAGGTATGTTTCTGTAGGTAGGAAAGAGTAGAGAGAAGGCATCTGTCATCAGAGGGCAGATCCCAGAGTATTGGAGGCCTTGGATGGTCACCCAAATCCCTCTGTTCCAAGAGCTCCTTCACTCAGGCCTGGATGGCAGAGTGACCCAGCCCTGCCCAACTACATGGGATGGGGCATTCACTGATTGTCCTGCTGGACACAGTCACTGGCTCCATCTCAGCTCTTGTATTTCCTCCCATTGTGCTGACATTATCAGCACAAAGTCACAACAATGGTGGGTTATCATGGTACAGCCTGTGTGCTGGAGAGAATAAGTGCGAATGATTAAGTGGCCACAGTGGATTTCCATACTATAAATACTCTGAGCGACTTAAATTAAATCACCAGACTGAATCTGTTTGCTGTTCCTGCCTCTGCTTTGCTGCTGTTCTCTGCCTTTTTTTCCTGGAAATTACTTGTAGCCATTTCCTCTCTTCATCTTACTCCTCCTCAGCAAAGGGGCTGTCCCTGCCATGTGGAGCATGACAAAGTTGACACATTTCCCCTGGATTTGAAGCAAGACTGCAAGGAAATAATGGCTGTTGTTTACAGCTGTCACAGCCAAAATCTTGCTGTTCATCACATTGTAGCTGCTGCCCTGCATCACTTACAGTCTCAAGACACAGCAGAGAGGTAATGGAGCTTTCTGCTGGAGCAGTGAGTTCCTGTGATCACAGCAATTCAGGACCAGAGCCTGAGCTCCTCTGTGTTTCCCAGGCCCTCTGTCTCAGACAGCATCTACTGGAGTTCTAAGTTTTATCCTTATTTCAGCTTTGAAGGGACGGCCCAAAGAGAAATGCCAGGATTTAGCTCAGGGATCTTCTGAGCCATCTCTGGGTGTGTAGGGCAAGATTTGCTCATGAATCAAAGCTCTGCTTTCAGACTGGCATGATCCGTGATCAAAAGCAGAAGATAATTATTGGGATGAAATCAAGCAAGGTCTACTGTGGATTTTTTTCTTTGAAGCAGTCCATGCCATAAGAGTTTTGCAGTGCTCCTACCTAGCAAGGAGTCCTATTGTTGCTGGGTTGTTGTTGGGCTGAACCCCAAAATGCCTCTTTCATAGAACAGAATCATAAAGTCAGTATGATTGTAAATGACCTCTATGATTATCTAATTCAACCATCAATCCATCTCCACCATGCCCACTAACCATGTCCATCAGTGCCACATCTGCACATTTCTTGAACACCACCAGGGATGGTGACTCTGCCACCTCCCTGGGCAGCCTGTGTCTCACCATTCTTTCTGAGAACAAATTTTTCCTAATTTCCAACATGAACTTTCCATTACACAACTTAAGGCCTTACCTCTTTTCCTCTCATTTCATTGAGTCAAGGAGAAACCACAGAAGAAAATTGCTACTTTAGCTCTGCAGATGTGATAGTGGCCCCTGAGCTATGCTCCTCCAGCAGCAGCAGAGGTTTTCTGTATGTGGACCTGTTTACATTTGCAAATACCACAATGTGTGATTTCTGGGCTCTGCTTATCCATCCAGCAGGACCATCCCCTAGCAGTATTGAGTTGATGAGTGTTGGAGTGGGTGACCAGCACCCACACAGCCCCCAGCACAGCCCGTGAGCTGCCTGCAGGATGTTGGATTGCATCCTGTACTGAGCTGCACCAGCTGGGCTCCTGCATGCTGCACAGGATATCCTATATGTCTGGCAGAGCTGAGAAAGAGTAACTGTCTGAGGTTGCTGGCTGCTGCATGCTGACATCCTGGTGCGGTGAGTCAGCGTAGGCTCTGGCATGGAGCAAATGTGGGGGACCATCCCTCCCTGCTCAGGGGACAGCTTGCTGTGGGGACCTGGATTAAATGCCAGCAAACTGAAGCCAACAGGATGTAGCGTGAAGGGACTGCTGTATTTAGATGTGGTTTTGTTGGAAGAGACTCACAAAATAAGAAAGAGAAGAGATGTCTGGGTTCTCCTGCCGTGCTTCTGCTTGGCCACCCTTTTCTCTCACAGATAACAGAATCAAGCCTCAGCTCCTTCTGCTCTTCAGCATGCCATCTATCCTCCTCATTTGTTTTCATCATTTGCATTTACCCTTTTCCAAATTGATGCCACCCTGCTGCAATAGGTGGAGGGCTTAGAGACAAACAGTGTGTCACTGGTAGGGCTTTAACCTCCAAAACTGCCTCATGTTGCTGGTCTCCTGTCATTCGATAAAGTTTAAAGCAAAGCTTGACTTGTGGCAGACACCTGTTAACTCTGCAAACCTCAGTAAGCACAGCTGATCTTAGTAAGACCCACTGGGTATGTGAGTTGGTGCATGTCCCTGTCATTGGCACCATGAATCTCCCAATACCAGCCCGTCAGCACTGGTGAAGAGACTGAGCAGTGCATTCTGCTGTAGGTGTGAGTTGAACAGCGTGGATCATGTTCTCCCCATTTCATAGCTTCTGAATGTTGGTGGAAAAAGTCACCCAGAGAGGCCAAGTGGCTATCAGAAATTGTATAGCATACCCACGAATTAACAGGATATTGTGAATGCTCAAGTCACCAAGACCTATCTTCCACTCTGAGTGCAGGAAGCAGGAGCTATACAGACTCCAGTTGAACAGATTTCTGGTGGCTGTCAAAGAGACAGCCCTCTGCTTCCCACCCCTTGTGTTTTCACAACCTTTTCTCTTTTAGGGATGTCAGATGGATCTGCAGAATGATATTAAAATGCAGAATTGGGTAAATCTTTATACAGCAGTGGAGAGGTAGCTGAATGAGAATACACACAAAAAGGTTCAAAAGTTATACAGAGGAATTGCATATTTCAGCAATATTTCTGTGGTTTACTACATTAGGAACTAGTCCTAATTGCGGGAGCTAAACTACCTGTGAAACCCCCACCCCAGTCAGCCATTTCTGTTGCATCAGGACTGTTCTTTTTCAGGCTGATTTTCCTCCATTGATGGTGCCTTTGGGAGGCACTGGGCAGCTGTGACTCAGTGAGCATAATACTTAATAAGGCTGATGTAAGGTAGTATCTGCTCGGTTGGTTTGGTTTGTGCTGGTCTTTAATTATTTCTTTGATTGTTTTTATCGTCTTCTGATTTGTTCTGACATTTTGGGGTCAGATACCACAGGGTTTAGAAGTGGGTCTGTGGTTACAGCCTTGCTTGAGGCTGGATTAATACATTTTTATAAATGAAGAGCTTCTAATGGGAGCTGTAAGCACCCTAGCGATAGAAAGAGCACTGTTCTGTGTGTTTTTACAAACATCTCACTCTGGCTTGATTCTCTTGACTGATCAAGTTGGCGCTTGGTTTTTGCCTGTGAGAATAAACAGAGTATCTGACCATAAAAATCTTATAATACAACCCAAAACACTTCACTTTGCTCAGACAGAAATCCCAGCCCAAGCCTTCTCTTCAAGAAGGTCTGTGGCAAGATGGGAATTGGCCTCTTCTCCCAGGTAACAGTGTTAGGACAAGAGGCCTTAAATTTCACCAGGGAAGGTTCAGGTTGGATATTAGGAAGAAAATTGTTCTCAGAAAGAATGGTGAGGCATTGGCACAGGCTGCCTGGGGGGATGGTGGAGTCACCGTCCCTGGAGGTGTTCAAGAAACGTGTAGATGTGACTCTGAGGAACGTGGTTAGTGGGCATGGTGGGGATGGGTCAATGGTTGAACTAGATGATCTTAGTGGTCATTTCCAACCTTAATGATTCCATGATTCTGTGACTTCCAGATCTCCCCAAAACCCTTTGTGTTCAGGGAACAGTGGGAAAGGTGGCCAGATGTGCATTTAGTTGGCATTGCCACGGACCACATCAGGGTTGAGGCTGCATGGTTCTCAGGTAGGGTCAGCACAGCCGGGGCAAATGCCTTGAACTGTCTGTGCTTGATTTGGGTCTGTACCAGCTCAGCCAGAAGCTGTTCATTTTCTTCTTGTCAGCACTCCCCAAATCAGGCATCTGGGCAGCACTTAGACTGTTCATATGTTTTTAAATGTTTCAGCATCTTTGTAGCTGCTCTGGCAACCAACAGTGCAAAAATGAACAGCTTTTAAAAATAAATCAGAGCCTGGTGTGGAGGTAGGGAGCAGAGAGAGGAAGGAAAAGGGAAGAGCAGTTGAAAGAAAAACATAGATCATTAAAGTTGTCCTAAAGGAGGGGAAAAAAGAAAAAAAAAAATGGGGTTGAAACATCTGCTGGAATCGTGAGCAACTTTTTTTACCAGGACTCAGCAGATTGCTGGCAATTAGAAGAAATAAAGCAGTTCAGTTTTGCTAGAACTGCTCACCAGGGTTGCTATTAAGAATTACTAAATGCTAGAGAAGGCTTCCCCTGCCAGTGTAAATACAGGGCTCCTCTAGAAGATCCTGTGAAGTTCTTGCAGTGCAGATGTATTCACAGAATTTAGTTTTATTGCTCTGTGGGTGCAAACAAACCCATATGAAATGAGAGTGACTAGAGCAACTAAACAGACGCACTGCTGTGAAATTGTTCTTCGTTGCCTGATGATGCTCAACCTGGCTAACCCTCAGTGACCTTCCCTTCACCTTTCCTGATCCAGGACAGCCCAAAAATGTTGTAACGAATGAAAGGTGGCACTTTGCACAATGAGTGCCAGCTGTCATCCTATATGGAGACTGCAGAAAATAATGGTGAAAAAGATATGTGAGATTTTCTGCTCCCACAGGGCAACTGCAGAGCTATTTCATGGCACGGACTGCCTTGAACCTCTTTTGGTTTTGCTTTAACAGTCTGCTGGAATATTAGCAATGAAAGATGAAGGTGAAAGCACAAATTTCAATCTGGTTTGCTGCCAGAACAAAGAGTTGTTCCCAGTTTCCTTCCAGAGCTCTGTGAAATGGCAGCAACATTTACAACTGGCTTTTGCTGAACACCTTCACTGTACACTCAGAGGCCAAGCTGCATATGTGTCTAGAAGCAACTCCTCACTCCCACCCTACACATACTCAGAAACCTTGATTTAGTGTCCTTTTGTATTTCACTCATGCTTTCTCTGTGTTGTTGCTCAAGAGAGGTGGGGGACAGCCCCAGAGTCACCCTTGGACACCAGGTACTGAGATGGAGGGAACGCTGAGGACCTGAAGGAACCCTCTTGAAGTCATTGCTGTGTCACATTTTCTCTGCAGGCTCAAACCTATCTCCACAAAAAGTCCCTGCAGAGCTGGTCACAATCCAGCTGTCTAAACATAGGTGTCTTGCATACCTGTTTAGATGACAGTATCCAGCTGCCAATTCAACAGAGTTTATGTCTCACAGAATCTTATGTCATACCCACCACCATGGAAGGCACCTCAGATACTTTAGATAACCTAGATGCATCTCTTGAGGCAACAGGAACCTCAAAACCACAGCAGCCCTGTCAATGCAGATCAGTTATAGCTGAACATATTACAGTGGCGTGAGTGTAGAAAAGCGTGTAGAGATGGTATTTTCCCCTTCCTGAGACTGCTTTCCATCTCACAGTATGGCCATAACCTTCGTATTGTTGGATGCACTTAGCTTGTGCAGGCAAATTCATGAGTTCATCATAAACTCATGCCCAAGCCCAGATATATTGAAGAGGGTAAATGCTAAGCACATTCTAAAAGGTCAGCCACTCAACTTGGGAACTTACAACTATATGCAAACAAAATTACTTCTTGTTTGAGATGCAAGAAGCTGGATAGGAACTGATGCACCATCCCAAACAGATGAAAAATCAGGAATCCCATTAATAAGTTTCCCAAAAGAGCTGAAGTTAGGAATTGCTTATGACCTCTGATAAGGAGTCTGACTTAATTCTGGATTTGTACCACGAGATATATATGGACGTTGGTGGAAGTTGCTGGGTAATTGCCATATGAGAAGTCAAGCCATTTGGACACCCAGTTCAAATATTTTGACCTACTTCTTCCCCAGTAGCAGCTACTATCCTGGAAAGACCTGTGGGTGGTGGTTGTTTGGTTTTGTTTTACAGCTTAGTGTGCTTTTTACAGGAATCTGGCTAAGTAATTTTATTCCATCACTCTGTTGGCTGTTGTTGGTTTTTTTTTTGTAAAGCAGACTCTTTAAGTGGATTGAATTAAATGTTTACTACTAGAGTAATTACAGCCCTTAAAGAAGCCATCTGCATTGTAAAGAGGTTTCTCCTAGGCTTACTTTCCCTAAAATGCTTCTCCAGGGTTTCGTAAAGTGTGCTGTTATTTGCTGTTGGGAACTTTCATGGGAATGATTTTTTAGGATCTCTACAGGAATAATTTTGCTGCTTCTATTTTTCCGGATAATGAATGTCTTTGTATATTCCTCTGTCCAGTCTCACTCTGTTAATTTAAGCATTAAGAATTAGCTGTAAACAAACATGACTGTATAACACCTGCTTCATATCGTAGCCTGATTTCTTTCTGGACAGACCACATCCAGGCTTTGGTACAATTACAGGCATCCCAGATGTGCGTTCTGCTGTCAGCTGCCATAGTGAAGTCATTGTTTATTGACAGGTTCCCAAGAGTCAGATAGTTCTCAATCTGCCAAGAAAGACATGCTGGCTGCACTGAAATCCAGGCAAGAAGCCTTGGAAGAGACGCTGCGCCAGCGTTTGGAAGAGCTGAAGAAACTGTGTCTCCGAGAAGCGGTAGGCAGTGGATCTTTTATAGCTCTTAACACTTGTTGCTTGTGCATTCTTATAGCATGATTTTTATTTGGAGGTGGCGGTCATCAGAAGGATAACATCCAGGACTTTACTATCCTAAGCTAGCACTGCTTAGGTCTAATGCACAGAGGGGAAGGTTTGCTTGTGCTGCAGTTACAGGAGCTCACAGCCCAGTGCCTTCACTTTAACTCCAGCCCTGTCGTCAGTGCAGCCGCAAAAGCTGTGCAACACAGCCATGCCTCACCGGGGCACAGTGCTAGCAGAAAGGAGCTATTTCCACACTGTGCTGCAATAGGGTTGGCCTGAGCCCATCTGTCAGCACCTTAAGAGCTGTTAAGAAGTGTTATTTCTTTCTCTGGATGATCTGACTGAGGCAGTTGATGGACACTTGGGGTTTGACCCAGTCTTGCGACCCTACAGTTCATCCATCAGCAGCCTGCAGCTGGAAGCATTTCCTCTCAGGCTACATTTAGTCCTGTCTGCTTTGCTGTGGGAATGGCCCAAACACAGAGAGGAAGGTGAACCAAGGGGGAAAAAAGGGTTAAAAGTGGGGGCATAATCAAATAAGCATGGCCAGAGCCATTCACAGCAGTGGCATCAGGTTACCTCAGGCCATCACCACTCCAGTTACTCATTAATTCAGATTACATTTCAGGCCTGTGCCTGTGAATACTTTTCAGTTTATGAAGGCTGCATGGTAGCCCATGTTCATTTTGTTCTGCTCCAATTTTGTTGCTTTTACAGAAGACATTAACTCTTTTCCTTCTGCCCTGCTTTGTATTAAGTTCAGGGTTATACAGAAGATATCCTCCGGAACAGATACATGAATCTGTGTCTGGATGCAGTGTGTAGAGCCCCATCAAAGCAGAATTCTTTCTGCAGAAGAAAAGCTGAAAGAACTCCACAGGGCTGGAAGGGCAACCCAGAATGGGACACATGAGATGTTTCAGCAGTGCCTCTCACAAAAGGGGCTGTGCACATCAGCACAGAGCTGGGAAGTGCTTAGAGGAAGGGTCTGAAAAGGCCAGAGCCTTGTTTCTACTGACCTGAAAGTAGTAGAAAGAGAAACCCCGTTAGGGAGTGGGGGAGAGGCCAGGGCAGGCAGGAGCTGAGCTGTGTGCTCACATTGAGGTCAGTTGCTGTTCTTTGGGATTCAGATGATTTAGGTTACTCTGCCAGCTGGATCCTCTCAAGGCTGATGCTAAAGAACACAAAAGCCTTTTGTCCTTCATGGGGAGACTTTTTAGTATGAGGAATTGGGCTGTTCTCAGAGTGAGACTCCTGTCTTTTTCTGTGGGCATTTGAATCTTTAATTCAGATATGTGAGGCTGTATTCTGTACTCCAAAAAAAACCCACAACACAACAACAGGCATTACTTTCAGTGTTGGCACTCGCTGCTTCCTGTTTTCCAGGTATTTCTCAGTTTGGGGGGATTTGCTTCAGATTTTGAACAAATCTTTACGAATAACCCCATCAATCTGACAAAGCATCATCTAATATCGCTCCAAAGCTGCCCATGACATCACCTGGCCTTGGAAAGGCCTCTGATACATGAAGTGTTATCAGACAGGTAATGAGGTACCAGGCACTGCTTTCAGTGACTATTTGCACTGCATTCCTCTCAGACACATCATGAATCAGGTGGGAACATTTTTTTGTGCAGGTCATAACTTGCATGGCTGTTGCCACTGGGACTTTCTAGCACAGTGAGGGCTTCAGGTGTGTCATCTCCCTTGCAGAAGTAGCCCAGAAGAGAGAAGCAGAGATGAAAGCATGCGTGCTGTAATCCGTTCACCCCAGACCCCAACGCCCAAGGGATGGGCACCACCTACAAACCTGTGCTGGGCAGGCCACAGAATCTCTGTTCATGCCCAGGTTAAAAAAACTTCCCCACCCTCAGCAACAGAGCCTGGACCACATTCTCAGGGTTGGGTGCTCTGTGTGTTTATCAGCCTGAGCTAAATGTGGTGTTAATGACCGCCTGTCATTTCAAAGTCACTATTCAAGAGTAGCTGTGTGCTTTGCACATGCCAGGACTCTGCTGCAGCATTTCCCAGGTTGCTAACAGTGTTTTCTGCTTGCAGGAGCTCACAGGAAAGCTGCCACGAGAATATCCCCTTGATCCTGGGGAGGAGCCACCCATTGTAAGGAGAAGAATAGGAACTGCCTTTAAACTGGATGAGCAGAAAATCCTGCCTAAGGGAGAGGTGAGATTTGACCTTCCCTTCCAGCTGTGTGTTCCGACTTCTGGTTGCTACCACATCTGGTGTGCATGGCACAGGAGCCACAATCTTCCTGTTTTAAATGACTGTAGTTGGTCGCAGTGCCTTTTTTATGAGCCAGCAGTGTGCCCAGGAGGCCAAGAGGGCCAATGGCATCATGGCTTTTATACTGCTGTTGCAAGCAGGAGCAGGAAAGTGATCATCCTTCTATACTCAGCTCTGGTGAGGCCGCACCTTGAGTACTGTGTTCAGTTTTGGGCTCCTTGCTACAAGAAAGATGTTGAGGCATGTTCAGAGAAAGGCAACAGAGCTGTGAAGGGTCTGGAGCACAAGTATTTTGGGGACCGGCTGAGGGAACTGGGATTGTTCATCTGGAGAAGAGGAGGCTCAGGAGAGACCTTATCATTCTCTACAACCACCCAAAAGGAGGTTATAGTGAGGTGTGGGTTGGCCTCTGCTTCTAGGTAACAGTGGCAGGGCAAAAGGGAATGGCCTGAAGTTGCACCATGGGAGATTCAGGTTGGACATCAGAAAAAACTTCTCTGAAAGAGTGGTGAGGTACTGGAAAGGGCTGCCTAGGGAGGTGGTGGAGTCACTGTCCCTGGAGGTGTTTAAGAAACATGTAGATCTGGAACTGAGGGACACAGCTTATTAGGAAATATTGTTGAGAGGAAGATGGATTATTGCAGGAGATGATCTTTGAGGTCTTTTCCAACCCTGGTGATTCTAAGATATTTTTTTTTTAAATCCCTTCAGAAAAGAGAAACAGAGAGGGGGTTGCTTGTCTTGGTCCCTCAGGGCTCGGCCTTGGCAGTGCTAGATGCAGCAGGAATAGCGAGGGTGACCAACTGGGTTGTGACAGCCCAGGTGACCAACTGTAGTGACCTGTGTGAGCAGGGAGCACATGGAGAGCCCCCTGAGCCATCTGAGCCCTGCTGCTACCCTGCGTTTTTACCACAAACAGCAACTTGCTTTCTGACTCAGCAGTGATCTGAACTGGGATCTCCTTTAGCAGGAGAGAAAAGCATCACAATTACTCATCTTAGCCCTGCAATAGCAAGATAAAAGCGTTTACCTCCCCAGTCCTTAAACAAAAGAGGCTCCATCCCTACCTATAGGGAGCTGGATTATGTTTTTTCTAAGTTTGCTAGGGAGTGTTTGTTCTTTTTCCTTGCTCCCACAATGTGCTGGGTCAGTGCCCTGAACCGTGGCTGTGAAAACAGGCCTGCAGCAGCTGTAAGGCGGGCCCAGATTCACAGAAGAGCCATTGTCTGCAGGGACACATTTGTCTCAAGACACTTGTGTATATCCTAGTCTTGAGTTTCTTTTTCATTTTTGTAAGAGGAGAGTCTGAAGCTGGTGTGACTGTGGTTTAAGGCGCACTTCAGCCAGGGAATTAACTGTTGTTTTGTTGGCATTTTTCTTCTGCAGAAAAAAATAAACAGCTGGAGCTCTGTAGTTTTGTTCTCAATGGAGCCTGGGAGAGGAATTCCACCAAAGTCAAATATTCATGAACTAGCACATTTAATTAAGCTTTTCAGAGGCAAGCACAGTTTAACTCAGTTACTCCTAGAAGCCCTGCAGTCTGTTGGCTGCTGTGTTATAACCTGATCCCTGGTTTCCCCAGTTCATTTCTGTTAAGCAGTTTTTGGGGGCACTCCATGAGGAATTTCTACAGTGCAAAGCTAGGCTGGGAAAAGCATGAAGGTAAAGCAGTTCCACCCCACTGCAGGCACTCTGCCTTTTGGCACCAGCAATCCAAACACGCCGAGTCAGCTTTTCTCTATCCCCTTTTTCATCTGTCAAACTTTAGGACTGCATTGAAAACCATAAATTTCTGTTCTCAAAGAACAATGTTGGGCTGTGTTTACTTGGCTGCCAGTTTGAGAAAGTTCAGAGAGGCCAGTGTTGATTTTCATGTGCTTTTCAGCAAGTGCAAGCTCTAGAAACTCAATTTAAAACAAAGGTGAAATTCTCTTCCAGTCCCATAAATCCAGGACTGAAATTACCAACTATGACAGGGACCTGAAGCAAGTCACTTCCCTCTGAAAACAGGTGATAGCTCTCATTTTCTGAGGCTTTATTCGTAGGGGCCTCGTTGGATGAAAAATAGATGGTTAGGGCTGGGAAGAAAATTAAGATGTTTTTCTCTTAGATACACTGAATGATTTAGAACTGAATCTGTGAAACTTGAAATGACAGTTTACACCAAACTGCTAATAACTTTAAAATAAGACTTTCAGCAGAACACAAACTGCAGAGTAGGCTTCTACTGTAGTTCTTGGTAATCACCTCTACGTGGTCTGGAGTTCCTGACTCTGGGAAGGATTTTGAAGAAGGCAGTGAGCCAGCTTCCAGGCCTTAAAACTCTGCTGTGTCAAATCCACTTTTAATAGGCTTGCTGTTGATAAATTTATAAACTCTGCAGTGCAAAAAAAAAGGTTCTGTTATAAAGATGGAGGGGTTGATTCAGTCTTCAGAAACGCTAATTGTCATTTCAAGGCAGTGCTGACTCACCACTGACAGCACAGGACTTCTTTCAAGCCAAAAGCCCAAAATAAAAACTTGAGAGAACGATTTCAGTTTGATTAATTCCTGCAGCATCCATTCTTTCAGCATACACCACTATTAAATGATGAGAAAGGATTTGAATTCGCGTGATGGGGATCTCCATGACTATGTGTCTGTCAGTGTGATCTGAACACCCACAGTTCACTGGAAGTAGAAGAGCTTGGTTTTTCTCCCCCGTTATGCAGTGTATGGTGTTCCCCTTTATATCAGCAAACTAACACCAAAAACTGATGATGATGAACACCAAAAACTCCAAGGTAGCCAAATTCACTACACAAAACAAATGTCTTTGAAAATTATAGGTTGAGGTCCCAGTGCAGACCAAGCTGTATCAGCTTCTGTGTTTGCATCAACTGACCCAGATCCCTTGACTTGTGAGCATAACTAAGAATCAGTAGGTAGCTTCCAGGATACATTTAAAAGTTCTACTGGCACTCTGTAACAGCTAATGTTGGATACACAAGCCCTTTTTGGCATACACAAAATGTGCTTACACTCTGGTTGTTCTGAAATCACCCTCCTGGCTTGTAACTTGAGGAGACAATTTTCTAGTGTAATGTGTTGTGGCAGCCCATAATTACCTCAGCTCCTACTCTCCTGGATTTTGACAGTCATGCACCAGGGAGGAATTAGCCCATCTTTGCCCAAAGAAGTCACTGAGTGTCAAGCTTGTCAAGAAGGTTAAAGCCATAGCCTTGCATCTGTATATAGCACTGCTATCAAACAAGGCTCAAATGTGGAGCTTGGGAACAGGGAGAGGGAATGAGTAGGAGGTGGATGTAAAAGGTTGAATGAGTCACTGGTAGAGCACCTCTGAAGTGGGCCAACTGTATGAAAAGGCAAACAGCACGGCAGGACTGGAGCTGAAGCACTCGCATCCTCTGTGTGTGGGTTGTGCCTTCCACCAGCTGTGCTGCCAGGCACTCATGTGGGCAGAGGGAGTGAGGCCCTGGGATGAGGGGAGCAGCATAGAATCACAGAACCATAGAATCATTTGAAATGGAAGGGACTTTAAAAGATCATCTAGTCCATCTCTCCTGCAGTGAACAGGGACACTTACAGCTAGATCAGGTTGCTCAGAGCCCTATCCAGCCCGACCTTGGACGTCTGCAGGATTTGGGCATCCTCCACCTCCTTGGGCAACCTGTTGGTGGATGATTTCCTGATGGCTTTTGCTGGAGGCCCCTGGACTCAGGGGGAGCTCCCCTACAGCTGAGCCAGAAGTTTGGTGGCAGCCAGAATCTGCTTGCCTTTTCTCAGGAGGCAGAGCTGGAACGCCTGGAGAGAGAGTTTGCCATTCAGTCGCAGATAACAGAGGCTGCCCGGCGCCTGGCGAGTGACCCGAACGTCAGCAAAAAACTGAAGAAACAGAGGAAGACATCCTACCTGAATGCACTGAAAAAACTGCAGGAGATTGAAAACGCCATTAATGAGTATCGCATCAAATCTGGAAAGAAGCCAACCCAGAGAGCTTCCTTGATCATAGATGGTAAGTGGGGCTCAGCACCCACAGCACTCCAAGAAGGGTACATGGAGGACAGCAAGCAGTAATTTTTGCCTTGTTCTCATATTTGACATATGAGTTTCTGCTCCCCCTCTTGTCTCCTGTATAGAGGGCCCTGGGGTTGCTGAAGTTGGGTTATCCTCTCCGCGCCAGCATGCTGTCAGATGGGCGTCTGGGATCTGTGTTGTGCTTTAGGGATGTGCTGGTTCATAAGACAAGACAAGGATCATGCTGTAGATTATAAGAATATCAGGAAAGTAGACTGTGACTTCTTTGTTCACCTATAAAATCACTCTGTTAACATCTCTGGAGTAATACTGTACAAATGTAATTAATGTTAGCAGATTGGGGTGAGCTCTCTAGCTGAAAGGCATCTGTAAAGTCAGAGTGGTGGCAGTATCACTTCTGTGTTCAAATGCTTTTTTTCTTTTTTTCACCAGTGTAATTCTCAGGGTGCTTTATGGTTTACTGAGTTGTTGATTGGTTTTTCATGAAATCCATTAACTTTCTGTTGTGGTTTTTTCTCCCTTGCTGAATTTGCCCTTTCTGTTTAACTTATGGAGGTTTCTCTGTGCCTTTGTAGCAGGAACTGAGATTAGAGCTGCTGTATTTGTGACCTGGGTACCAAGTCATGCTGCAGGCAGGGATGACAGACTACTTGGAGGACACAGATGGGGGAGGCAGCTCATACATGCATGCCTGGAACATGAGAGCTTCTGCATCTGCTGTTGCAGAGATACTCAGAAAGTATTTCCCAAAATTACACAGAACTGGTACCTAGTGTGGGCCTTAAGCCCCAAGATCTTAAGCATACAAAGTCTGCCTGCTGGCAGGTTGCCATTTCACATCCACTGGGGATCTCAGCTCACTGTTGTGACTCAGCCTTAATCCCCATTAATTGAAAAAGAGTTAGCAGCTCCTTGAAAGGCAGACTGCTAGCAAGAAGCCTGGCCTGCAGCTCTGCCCTCATTGAGTGGGCTGAGGCAGTTATTTATAGGAATATCATTGTCTCATGGCTTTGAGAAGAGGAAGGTGTGGGTGACTGCTTAAGGCCAAGAGTTGGTTGAAGAAGATCATGGCACAGTTCACTGGTTATTGTGATTCTCGTGATACTCTGACCATCTTTTTCTTCTCCTCAGAAGGAAACATTGCCAGTGAAGACAGTTCCCTCTCGGATGCCCTTGTTCTTGAGGATGGTATGTTGGCTGCTGTATATTCTAGAGGGCAGGAAGGAAATGGGGAGGGATGTGTGAATTCCTCATTGTTGCTCAAAATGGGGGGCCTTTTCTTTGTAATGATCCATTCAAACTTGCTAGTACCAAAAACGTTCTTGCCTGCGAGCAGGGCTTGATGCTGTCCCCTGAAATAGGGCTAGCACTGAAGGTCACATAGCCATCACCTCTTTCCCTTCTCTTGACAGAGGATTCTCAGGTCACCAGCACAATATCCCCACTCCACTCCCCCCACAAAGGACTCCCACCCCGGCCACCCTTGCACAACAGGCCTCCACCTCCACAGTCATTGGAAGGCCTCCGCCAAATGCATTACCACCGCAACGACTATGACAAGTCCCCCATCAAACCCAAGATGTGGAGCGAGTCATCCTTGGATGAACCCTATGAGAAGGTCAAGAAACGCTCCTCACACAGTCATTCCAGGTGAGCCAGCTATCTCCAGTCCTTATCACACAGACATCCTCCCAGACGGAATGTCTGTGAATCCTTACAAAACCATCTCTTACCAAAAGGAGACATTCAGGCTTTGGGGGTAATATAGATGTGATAAAAAGCAGGCTGCATTCACATGGCATGACTCAGAGCAGCATCTGACCCCATTCCCATTTACTCTGTAAGTTCACAAGCATGTGCCTAAGAACTGGAATAAGGCAGGGAGCCCCTTCCCCAAATTCCTTCCCAGGAACTGAAGCCAAGTGTTTGCTCTGCAGCAATCACAAGAGGTTCCCCAGCACCGGGAGCTGTGCTGAGGCAGGAGGGAGCAGCTCCCTACAGAACAGCCCCATCCGGAGCCTTCCCCACTGGAACTCCCAGTCCAGCATGCCCTCGACGCCGGATCTACGGGTACGCAGTCCACACTACGTCCACTCCACACGGTAAGTTCTCCCAGCTCTGCAACAGGCTCACTTTGCTTGCCCTAAATTAACTGTGCTTGGCTTTATCCATCCCCCATGATACTCATTAATTCCCCATTCAGGAAAGGACACAAAGCAGGCCTATTGATACCAAATGCTTGAGCCCTGTTGCTATCAGAGAATCTCTCCTGAACTGAGATACTGAAATCACTTCAGTTAAACATGATCCTGCCCTTTATCTCCCCCCTCAAAGTAGTGAAGCTTTTCTTCTACTGGAACTCCTTGTCCCACTTACTGTTTATAGGCCCTATAAACCAGACACAACTTTTAGAAGAGATGTGATGATAGTGCTAAACTGCAGTAAAGTCCTTTCTGGCTCCAACTGGAAATAACATACTGCTTCATTTTTTAGACAAAATGTTTGGTAGAAGTACTCTCTCATGGTGGCATATAAAATGTTTATATGTGTGTGCTCTCAAGCAGAGAGAGGCTGCACAAAGCAGTCCACCCAAGGATCCAGGTGACAGTGACATAATCCCAGGGT
Organism: Perdix hodgsoniae; assembly: GCA_035772895.1. NCBI lineage: Eukaryota > Metazoa > Chordata > Aves > Galliformes > Phasianidae > Perdix > Perdix hodgsoniae. The sequence goes on from JAPSGF010000006.1 coordinate 26,921,009, forward strand.
TGACAGGAAAGACTTCAAATCATAGTGATTTGATGTTCATGGCCCAATTTAATCCCAGTTTTTACCAGGAACTGTTCAGCTTCATTATTATTTTGCTCCTGTGGTAAATTTCATGGACAGTGAGAGAAGCAGAGCTGAGCCAAAGATATGTGCTGTTAGGTGTCCTGCCCGCAGTGGTAGTGCTAGCATCATTTAGCATAGCATAAATCAAGAGCAGTGCCAGCACATCTGACTCGGACAGAAATTATGCGAGGTATCAAGGCCCTGTGTTACATTGGTTACAAATTTGAGGCTGAAAGTGACTTATAAGAGCACGGTGTTAAGGCTGGAGCTAAACTGCATGAGAAACAAGCCTGGCACAGTGCTTGAGAAGGCCTTGGCCAGCTAGGGGCTGTTTGGGTGCGCGCGACAACCATTGCTAAGTCTGCTGCATGCTCCAGCCTTGGCCATCTGTCATTCAGTTGTGTAACTCCTCACAGGGCAGTGTTCCTGCTACTTGAACGGATGGCTGAAGCTCTCCCAGCAGCTGGGATGAACAGAGACCACCCAGGCTTGGCCATGAATCAAGCCTTGTAAATTCGTGATTCCAGGTGGATGCCTCAACAGCAGTCACACGCTGACTGTATTATACATGTAACCCATGGCTGGGCCCCAGTAAAACATAGCTGCTTCACAAAGGTGACTTTTTCAAAGGGTAGAGTCACTGTGTTTTGGCTAAATATAGGCAATCTGTCCTTCTATCTCTGTCACTAATTTGGGAAAAGATACAAGTTGAATTGTACCTGTGCAGGGGATTCACGTGCCACTTGCAAGGGAATCCCACCATTGAGGTGATGGGATTTGCAGAGTTGCAGCAAGGTGAATGTGGTAGTACCAGGATGGTGCTGGTCCAAATAGCTCTGCCATGGCTCCACTGTGAGCTCACCAGTTTTTGTCCTTCATGCTGGATCTTTCCCATCCTGGCAAGCCACAGAAGAATTGAGCTTGTGGACTGAATACTACCAGCGAGGAGAACGGATAGGAGCCAGACTTGGACCTAATTGTCCCAAACCCAACAGCAGGGAAACAGGTTGCTCTGCAGCCAGCAGACTCATGCAGTACTGGAGGAGATGCCCCCAGATTCCCTTTTTAGTGAGACTGAACTTGTGTGCCAAAAGGGAGAAGCATATTGTTCTTGTGACTTACCAACTTGAATGTTTTCCTGGTACCTGCAGGTCAGTAGACATCAGCCCGACCAGACTGCACAGCTTAGCTCAGCACTTTAGACACCGGAGCTCCAGTTTGGAGTCACAAGGCAAGCTCCTCGGCTCAGAAAATGAGACAGGGAGCCCCGATTTCTACACCCCAAGGACTCGTAGCAGTAACGGCTCTGACCCCATGGACGACTGCTCATCCTGCACCAGCCATTCCAGCTCTGAGCATTACTACCCTGCTCAGATGAACCCCAACTATTCCACCCTGGCAGAGGACTCCCCGTCGAAAGCCAGAGAGCGACAGAGGCAGAGGCACAAATCAGCAGGCAACCTAGTCTCTTCCAATTCAGGGAGCATGCCCAACCTGGCTGCGAGGAATGGAACAGGGCACCACCGGGTCTACCTGCACAGCCAGAGCCAACCCTCTTCCCAATACAGGATCAAAGAGTATCCCCTGTACATCGAGGGCAGCTCCACTCCCGTGGTGGTGCGCAGCCTGGAGAACGACCAGGAGGGACACTACAGCGTGAAAGCACAATTCAAAACCTCCAACTCCTACACAGCGGGGGGGATGTTTAAGGAGAACTGGCATGGGGACGAAGCGGATTCTGTTCGGCTCACCCCCTCCCGCTCCCAAATCATAAGGACTCCATCTCTGGGCAGGGAGAGCCACGAGAAGGGCTCGGGTAGGACTGCCGTGTCAGATGAGCTGCGGCTCTGGTACCAGCGGTCCACAGCCTCCCACAAGGAGCACAGCCGCCTCTCGCACACGAGCTCCACTTCCTCGGACAGCAGCTCCCAGTACAGCACATCTTCTCAAAGCACCTTTGTGGCGCACAGCAGGGTCACGAGAATGCCTCAGATGTGTAAAGCAACATCAGGTGAGAGCCTGTCCTGGGGGAGTGGGCAGGGGGCCAGGGGTTTCGTGCAGCCCGTTTTCATGCCAGGCCTGGAAGACAGGGAAGAACCTAAAGCCATGCCTTTACTGAGTCTTTCCTCAGTGTGTGGTGGGTTTTTGGTTGAACTCGGAGAAACTGCAGTGTAATCACTTTTAGTAAGCACAGCAAGGGAACTGATAGAGCATACAGGGCCTCGGTGCCATCTAGGAGAACTGTGTGCCTTTGGTGAAACATTAAAGGCAAGAGGAAGGTTAAGAGTTAAGTGGGGACAGTATCCCAGCCCTGCAAAAATGTTTGCATGATGACATCTCTTTGCACTGCTGATACGTGGCTTTCCCATGCAATTCCAGTAACTGTGCTGATAATGTTCTGAAATTCAGTGCTCGAATTTGTGCAGTAATATATCTGTCATGTAGAGCTTTGTACATCTCTGTGCTGTTAATATTCAACAGTAAAAAAACAGCCAAATAAATTAACCTGAAGAGTTACAAAACAGACCAAGGTGAAGTAGTTACTGGCCATCAGTCATCATTGGACAGTCCAATCTGTAGGTATCAAGGGCATGCTAAAAACTTGAACTCAGCCCAGTGGAGATGAGAGAGCTGGTTAATCAGAATCTGTGCCATTTTTCCCTTCCTTTCCTTATGCTTTAAGCCACTGCCCAAGTACCTCATAGCCTTGAGTGCACCAGTGCTCACAGCTGCCTGATAAGGGAGTGATTTATGTGTTATGCCAGTGCTTGTAGAAGGCCTAGATGTGCACCAAGACACAATTAGTCAACTGCTGGAACCATTCTGTGTCTCAATATGAGAAATAGTCTTCCCCTCCTTTAATTAATAAGCCTTTCTGTTCCTGTCAGCAACAGAAAATACATGAATGCTCAGGCTTTGTTTTGCTTTGGTTTGAGAAGCATACTAATTCAGTTTGGAGATCTAGAAAGCATAGTGAGGGAGTTCAGGGGGGCAGGACACTGCCATTCAGTCTGTTCTCACACCCAGGGGGGTCTCTGAATCTAAATGTGATGTCTGGGCAGCACCCTTGGCTTGCTGTGACCATCCAGCAGTACGGGCTGGCTTTGCATTCCCAGTCAGTTCCCAATTAAAACTATGGCAGGATACTGACGTAGGGGACTGTCAGTTGCAGGGAGCAGATTAAACTTTGTTTTTCTCTTCAAGTGCAATTTGACAGCAGCTAAAAAAATGAACAGCACAGAAGGGGATGCCAGGTAGAAACATCTATCATTTAGTAATAGGCTGTAGTTGACATATCTACTGGACTTCATGCTGTCCTTTAAAGTAGGTTGTACTTCTGGGCAGGTATTAAATTTGGAGAGTGAATACTGCATGGACTTGAGGAGAAGGATGGGTGAGTTGGATATCTTTGCCAGACCCTCAGTGAGGAACCCCCCTGAGAACCACTGCCAGTGTTAGATTTTTAGTCTATCTTGTTTCTTGCTTCAGTGAAGTCAGATAAGCCTTCCTTTAGGCCCGTGGCACTAGGGTCAGCAAAGCCAAACTTCACTTATTACAACTGCACAGTGAGGTAGTGTTAGCTTTTGTAATCTTTAGAGCTGTCTTCTTCCTTTGCACATGAAGCAGTGTACCTGTCCAGGCTCTTGCCAGTACCAGCCCTGCCTCCTCATGAAATGGAGCATCTTCTGTGTTCTCACACCCCTGGCAGCAGGACATGGCCTGAGGTCATAAAGATATACAGTCATGTTCTGCTGTCCAGACAGTGGTGGCAGGAGCAAAATCAGTCAACTCTCATGCTGGGAGAGATGCTGCATCTCCTAGACAGGGCTGAAACAGCATTCCCGCAGAGATGGAGATTGACGCAGCCCATGACACAGCAGGATCAGTACCAGGCAAGCTGCTCCTATGCCATATTCAAGCTGGATGAGTTCTGACTCCCTGGCTGTGTTTACTCACAGCTGGACATGTTTGTGCTGGTCTGATCAGCTGATGGTCTGAACAACCCTAGCCTTTGTGCCCTCACCTCACCAGCTCTTTTTCTCCACCCTTTCATTGTTTTTCAGCTGCCTTACCTCACAGCCAGAGGAGTTCAACACCATCGAGTGAACTTGCAGCCACGCCACCGGGCAGTCCCCACCACATTCTTGCATGGCAGACTGGGTGAGTGTCATTGGGATTGGGTGAGAGGATTCATCTTATTCAGTGCAGGAAGCTGAAAGCTCGCTAGCCTCAGGAAAAACCTCCCAGCACACAGGCAAAGGGAGAGCACAGGTACAGGGAACGTTTTGCAGGTGCTCAGTAGGCCACACTTGCACCAAACATGTCCAGCCTCCCACCAGTTGTTCGCTTTGGGCTGACCAAGCTCAGCAGTGCCACCTGCACCCAGCAGCACTGCTCCAAAGCCAGGCTGGATCCTCAGTGGAAGAAGCCTTGCAGGTTCTTCCCGTTTGGGCATCATCTCCTTCCTCCAGCTTTCTATCTGTCAAAACAGCTGGACTTTCTTTTAGCAAATATGCCAGCTGTCCAGCCTAAGATCTCTGTTGTCAAGGCAAGATTAGGTGCCTACCATATTCGTGTGTGCAGCAACCACATTTTACTACAAGGTTTTCCCCAGTAATGTGACTATTAAGTGCAACTTTTTTCAGCTACCACTAACTTAATGTGCTTCACCAAAGCATGAGTGAGTGCAGGTAGCCATTACTCATGTAAATACAGTAATTGAGTTCTTGGGCACACCTCCTTGTGAGGCCAGGAATTCAAGGAGCAAACAAAAAGCCTTTTGCAAGCTCTCCTGGGTATTCTGTAGCAATCTTCTGTAATTCTACCCTGTCACACGAAATAAAGATCATTTCCAGATCCCATCTAACTCAGCGTGTCCCAGATTTTTACAATTAAGTTGGGTTTGGTGAACACCATTAGATAGTTTCCAACTAACATCCTTGAAATCCCATCGGCCATAGAATAAGAAAACAGATACAATCCCCTGAGTTGTGAGTAGAGACTAGGAGAGTTAACTCTGTAAACATTTCACTGTGCAGCCACTGGAAAATCTCATCCTCTTTAATTTCTTTGGTCACCTATGACCAAATTTGACCTCTGGTTGTACTCCAGCACCGTCTGTGAGTGCACTTTGAAATGGAGATGAGGGGAACTGTAACCACAAACCTCTTACGCCTTCTTTGAATTTTAAATTCGCACATTTGACATCCAGCCTCACATGGTGTTTGTGTTTGCCTCCAGCTTCAGTATTTTCCAGGGTCCATTTCACAGAAAGTTAAGGGATCATAAGATTGGCAAAATGGCAGCTGTAGTAACTGCATGCTGAAATTTCCACTATTAAGGGTTTTAATCTAGACTCAAATCTTTGTGTCTGTCTCCATCCCGGACCTAAATACTTTGAATATCTCTATGATAATCAGGAGTAAAAGTGGTTAGCAGCCAGCTGAGGAGTCTGCTTCCAAAATCCCAACATTTCTTAGTTGGGATAACTTCTGCCCCCTGTCTCTCATAGCAGAACACCATCAAGGCAAATTCTTAGCTAGTGAATGTGAAGTTCTATACATTTATAACTTAGTTTATAAACCAACAGCCAGTGCAGAAGGAACTGGAGACAAATCAGACTTGTTTCATGCCTGAGCACAGTCCCAAGCACATGTGTAAATATGGTAGAGGCGGACAAAGTTTGCCATCAGAAGCAAAACACAAACTCCCCCACCACAGGAACAGGTTGTTCCCTCCCACTGTGAAGGAAAAGATTTACAGTTCTCCCTGAGATGTTTTTGTGTCACTAACTCTTTTTTCTGAAGATGATTCATCAACTTGTTTCCCCACTGGATTAATAAGCTCGTAACAATGTCTGTGTCATTTCTTTTCTTTAACATTTCCTCTCTCCTCTTTCCTCCTTTTTTGCTCTCCTTTGTTCAGAGAAGCAACAGACAACTCACCCACTATGGATGAGTCTCAGTCTCCAACCCACCAAAGTACTGATGAATAGAGGTATAGTAAGGGGATGTTTTGTTCTTTCATCCTTCTGCCCTATAGTCCATGTTCCACAAACACAATGCGAATAAGCGGCATCCCACTGTCCCCGAGGAGCAGCTGTGTAATTGTGTGCCTGTTTGGCAACAAGGCTTCTTTCAGTCCTTGGAATAACAACTCAAATGCAGCTCGGAGTCCTCTCTGTGCCTTTTCAGCACGTTTGTGGCTGTTGTGCTTTCCCCAGTGAAAGAGGACTCCTTCCTCCGCACGAGTGGGCCTGGGGCCAGCCACTGCTGTGAGCATTCCTGCAGGGGCTGAACAGGCACAGAGAGCAGTGACACGTTCACGGCTGGGGATGGCTCAAAGCAGCGTGGGCAAAGTGCTGTGGGGAGATGAGCACAGGTGGGTGGGGACCTCGGGGAGCTGGACAGAGCTCCAGCAGTGCTGCAGCCATGGCACCGAGTGCCCCTTGCTCCTTCATTCATGCTGCAGAGCTGTGCAGGCTGTCTGCAGCAGTGAGGTTTCGCAGAACGAGGAGCAACCCTGGCCCAGTTCCTGTGAGAAGGCAGAGGGGGAAGGGTAGAGGGAACAAGAAACCCTTAGAATTGTTCTGTTTTAATTAAACTGCAGTCACCGTCTGACACTCTCATTTGAATCCACAGCCATTCACAGCTGGCATCTGTTGAGTATTTCAAGCCCAGCTTTCTAGAGATAACCCATAAACCTCCATACTCCAGCAGAGCTGGGAAACAAAAGGCTCTTTAATGTGCAGCCGGGTCATGGCCTTGCTCAGGTTCCTCCCAGACATCAGTCCCACGGAAACCAGGTGAAAAACAGGAGAGAGGAGGCAGGAACTGCTGGGCTGCATCAATGTGAGCTCAGTCCTGTGAGGTGGGGAGAGAGGGCAGGGAGAGAGAATCCCACAGGAAGCAAAGTGCATTTCCTGCTTCTGGTCTCCAAACAATCTGTAATTTGGATGTTGGCTCAAATCAAAGCGTGTGAGATCAATTCTGAATGTTATTATGCAGATATAGCAGCCATTTTTCAAAACCTCAACAAGGTTTTGACCTCAGTGTTTTCTTCTGGCAAGGAGCTGAGCAGAAACTGAGCCAGGAGCTGACCCTGACCTGAGCCCTAAGATAAATGGCAAATTCTCATCAAGTTCCTCATCTACTCTGTGCAAGCAAACAAAAAGGCAGGCAGCAAAAGAAACTGTAGCTTGTCAAGGGAGGCACCCCAAGACCAGGCTGTATATGACAAAACATGGTCCTTTCCATAGCATACCTGACACCCTCTCACACATCACCAGGTTTTGCAGCTCAGTCCCAGACAGCCATGTTACTCTGGGACTGCTGGTGATGCAGTCTCTCTGTCCAGTGCAGAAATCCCAAGGACAGTCCGTGAGGTGCTACAAGAGGGCACCCTGACCCTCCCCCTTCTCACTGGATGTTATGGCCAGGAGCTCTTCAGATGTGCTTCATGGAGGGCATCCTGAAAATGCGCAGCCCGTCTCCAGATTGCTGCAGGGAGTGGGACTGTTCATAAAATGATGTTTCGTGCCCACGATTGAACTCTCCAGCAGTTCTCATTGTCCTAACAGAAGTTTCCTTTCTCCTGCAGGACTTACAATGATAGCTGTTTCCTGGATTCTCCCCTCTATCCAGAATTAGCTGATGTCCAGTGGTATGGACAGGAAAAAGCCAAGCCTGGGACTCTAGTGTGAACCCCTGACCTCAAATTAATCACATCAATGCCATTCTGAGATCACCTCACTGCCTCTCATTTGCCTTACCCAGATGCACTGTCACCCAGCACCAGCTTCAACTCTAAGCACTTTTCTCACGATGCAATTCAAGATGACATTACAGAGCATTGGCCCTGAGACATCCACCACGACCGTGCAGGATGGCAGCGCGTCCCATCGCCAGCCCAGCACACATCCCTGCAGAGCCTGTGGCACAGCAGGTGCAATCAAGGCACACGTGTGAGCAGCCATCTCAGCAGCTGGCGATGAAAAAAATGATTTTTTTTCCTTTTAAACGACGGGACCCTGTCCAGGCTTACATCAGATCTTGCTGTTCTGTGGCATGTAACGGCAGTCAGATTTCCATGACCTGCAATCTGATCAAACAGAGTATTAATTTAAAGGGGGGGTGGGGTGGGGAGGGTCAACACAAATTGGGACAGAGGCTGAGAATTACTCCTGAAAGTGCTTCTTTTATGAAAAAATACAAAAAAAAGTAAAATCCTCTCACTTCAAATACACCTAAGAGTCTCGCAGTCAGATTAGCGCTGCCAAAGTCACCCAACCAGTGTCAATGGGATGAGTTTGTTCAGCGAGTTCTCGCTACAAGAACATCTCTTATTTAACTCAATGACAGACAACCACCTCCTGCAAAAGAGCATCTCCTTTGCTTTGAGCCCATCCAAACAGAACCCCACGCACTGAAGACACTCTGGAGGTCTGGGTTGGTATCACAGCATCTACAAGCTACTATCAGACTGGACAAACGAGGTGTACAAACACATTATCTACAGCAGAGGCAAGAACTGCTCCTCACAGCGTCTCTGTGGCTGGCAAAGCTGCGTACCAACACACAGAGCTTAGGGTTGTGCTCTTGGTTTTCTCAAACTCTGTGGAAGATAAAAATGGTCAAAAAACCTTTCTACAAGCAGATACAGCCGATGAATTTTAACCTGTCTCTGCACAAAGCATTAACGTCAAATCAAAGGGAAAGCACATCACAATCTAATTGACACGGTGAAGCTGCATTAACATATCTGTTCCAATTATCTCACCTTCGTTAGCACCAGTGTAGCAAAGGGCTCGTCACCACCAGTGAACCGCTGGCTGGGAGAACCGGTCTGTCAGGAAGCACGGAGCAGCTTGGGTTTAGCAAGCAGCAGACGAAGCAAAATTTCGCATGGAAAGCAACCACAAGAAAGAGAAGTCACCGAATGAGGCGTTCAACGCGAGCAGGAGCTGCCTACTGATACCACAAGGAGTTGGACGGGGGAGTCATGGAAGGAGCTGCAAGTTTACACTCACCTTTGAGCAATGCTTTATACATGTCAAGCCATGGAACTTTCAAAGGCCTCAAAGACACTTTTGTAATGAACAAGTGCACAATCTCGGTGGATGTTGAAGCTGGCACGTCTAGTCTTCACTGCGGTGCTATGCTGTTTTTATTGCCACTAGATGGGGGAGGCGCCCGGCCGTTCCCCATTTGCACATGCAAACGATGATTTCCTATGGGAAAGGCATTACAGAAACGGCTGGAGGGGGTTACTTTGTGAAAAGCAGAAACTGAAGTTAGCTTTAGTTGAAAACAAAACAAAAGTGCGAGTGTGCGTGAGTGTTCCAAGAATAACAACAGCATCTACCAGACCGAATAGGGCAAAACGTTCAAAATGAAACACCGTGACTTGGGGGCTGCCACACCTTTCAGCATCAGGATTGCTGGAAAACTGCATTCCAGGCTTTAAAAGAGAATGGGTTCTTCGTAATTAGACTTGGAAAGATGATGGGGTTTCTAAAAATGAATGCGAGCCGCTCGTGCTAATTCCTTTCCCCAGTGTGCATTGGGATGTTCGCTTCAGCCCTGGACCCACGCCTGCAGTTCTGCTGCCTGGCATCAGTGGTAGGGCTGTTCTGACACACTTCTCTCTGTGCTTTGGGCTCGTTAGCATGGGAATTGACTTAAACTCCTAATTGGATTTTTAGGTGGATGGGAGATAGCACTGATTACTGACATGCGCTGCTAAGATTCCGTAGCTGAAGTGAAAGAATTAAATAAGGACCAAATTAAGCAGCAGCAAATTAGCCCATGGATTTTTTTAGGGGCTCTGAGCAACTGTCTGTTTTCTTTTTAATTTCCCCGCTAAGTGGCTTTGGGTTGGTTGTTTTGTTTTTGTTGTTTTTCTTTTTTTAATTACTCTTTTTCTGTGTACCTTTAATTAAAAAGAATTCAACAACAGCGGCACTATGGGGCCTCTGGGCACTACAGGAGCAGTAATTCCTCCAAGACAAGATCTGCAGTTTTGCAGCAAAGGTTCAAAGGTGGCAGCCCTGAAATTAGGGGAAAAAAAAAACACCAAGTCAGCCTGAATTGCAAACAGGCTCGAGTCAAGAAAGAGCTTTCGAGAAATGGATTGGGTTTTGCTTTGTGTTCTGCTTTTCTGTTCTGCAATCAAGGCACACGTGAGCAGCCAGTCTGGTAGTAAAGACAGATTAAGTAAAACAGGTTTTACTGTTTAGCTCAATTCAATTAAACACAAATGTACATAAAATGTTAATCAGATGAGATTAACATATTGAAGTATAACGCGGAGGGGTGCATACCTAGCTATTATATACGAGCACTTGACTACCAACGTGACCCCTCCTTTCCTTTTTTATTTTTCAAGGCTCCATCTGCCATGAAGCCACCGTTGCGTTCTCAGTCTCCCCGTCTGCAGGTCCCTCTGGTTGGGCAGCAGTCTGGCACGGCCCCCCGCCGCGCTCTGCTGTGGGCAGGGTTTCTTTTTAAACGCTGTGATATGCAGTCGAGTGTTGAAAATGTTGAATCAGTCCGATTTGTTTTCACTCTGTATTAGTTTTAGTTTCAGGCGTAGCCGATCCCCATTCAGGTGCTATCAGATGACCAGTTACTGCTTAGTTACCTAGATGTAAAGTTTTACATATATATTAATGTCAATAGTTTTATTACCAGTTGTGTAAAACGGACTCTCTAGTTTAAGAAAAAGAAAAAAGAAGGAAAAAAAATAATAATAATAATTAGGTCTCTCCTGAAATTGACTTTAGAGCATGTAAAATGATTTTACTGGATTCTGTTAAACTGTAATCAAGGAAAAGATATGTATGTTGTAGAAAAAGTTGCAGAATTAAAAAAGATCTGCTTTTAATTTATTCTTTTTGTATTAAGAATTTGTATAGTTACCTTTACATTTTGCAAAACGGTGTTGTCAACACTTCCTTATTAAAGCATTTTCAAAATGAAACCTCGCCGTGGTCTTTTCAACCCAAGGAATCCCTTCCATGCTGAGCGGCTGCACTGCGGGGAGTGCTGAGCCTTCCCCAAAAACAGCCCCTCACAGAGCCTGTGGCACAGGGCTGCCTGCAGGCTGGGCCGGATGCAGAAGGCGCCGCTGCTGGGTTCACTGAGTGAGAGGGCTTTGCTTCTGCATTGTGCTGCGACAGCCATTGCTGTGTGCCCTGGACAGCAGTGATCCCAGGCACTTCCTAACTTGCACAGGCTCTCGATGCAGGCCCCTCCACTTCCCAGCAGTGCCTTCCTCTTCTTCCCACCACCTCTCGTTGCACAGGACCCTGCAGTGTCTGTCTGGGAAGCTCCTTACCATCAAAAGCCCTCCGTATCACAGGGAGACCTCACATGCACCAAAGTGGGTTGAGCTAGGAAAGCACCTGACCCTCATCCAGAGTCATTCGTTGGGGACAATCTTCAGTAGCAAACATCTGTTGGGTTGGGGCAGGGTGAGATGGCAATGTTAAACCTGTCAGACATCATCCTGGCTCTGGGGATTGGTGTGGTTTTACTGCAAGAGCTGGGGCACCCCGCCGCTCTCCTCCAAAGCAGAGCGGCAGCTCCCGGAGTTTCATGGCATCGGTTCCCTCTGTATCTCCCCTCCCCTCGTGGTGCTTCCTGGGGGGACCCAGACAAGAGCAGTGATGCTGACAGCTCACACTGTGCCACCGGGAAGCGGGTCAAGCAACCCACATGTAGCTCAGTCACCACTTCCAGCAACAAAAGAAACTGTCTGTATCTCAACCAAGCTCACCTTTGGTTGACTGGATCTGCCGTGGAGACTGAATGGCATTACAGGAACCCCATTTTGCAGTCAAAATAAATTAGAATCATCAAGGTTGGAAAAGACCACCAGCCCAACCATCAGCCCATCCCACCGTGCCCACTAACCACAGCCCTCAGTGCCACATCTGCCTGCTTCCTGAACACCTCCAGGGACGGTGACTCCACCACCCCCCTGTGCAGTCTGTGCCAAAGCCTCACCACTCTTCCTGAGAAGAAGTGTTTCCTAATCTCCACCCTGAGCTGATCCCATATACGCTATCCAAAGAGCCTTTCTAGCAGCCAGAAAGAGACCAGACCAAGAGCCTTCTGGGTATTAAAGGCACATCACCACCACCAGGCATAAACAAGAACGTGGTACCAGCCAGGCCATGGAGGGGCGGGGAACCGCACTGCACGACTGGGAGCACAGAAGCCCTAAAAGCACTCCTGACATTCCTGTGGTCAATGCACGACCCAAGACATCGGATTGCGCCGTTATTCCCGGCTAACGCAGGAGTGATCAGAAATAAACATCTGCAGAAATCCAGGGGGGAGAGTCTGAATCTCGAAACTGAAACACGCCATCCCCGCAAAACCCGTCCAACACTTGGACAGCTGCACCACACCCACTCATCCTTACACTTCGTTTTTGATAAAAGGCGTTACTAAGGACTGGGGCACGGCCCGCGAGCTGTAAGGTGGGGCCATCCAGCTGCAGAGCGCCTCAGAACAGCGATGAGGAGCAGTTGCCATGACAGTGTTCCTCTTGTGATCCCCCCGGGGACCAAAGCTGGCTTTCACGTGCCGGGCAGCTGGAAGCTCTTACACAGATATGCCGTGAGAAAGTACTTTGGTTTCTTGGTTCCACATGCAGCACCATTCCATGGATTGCAAGGGGATAAAAGCTTTTCCGCCATGGGAGCCATTCAGCCAAGGCGGCTGTATTTCAGGGACTGTCAGCAAGAAGGCATGCTGCTTAAATTGCATTCCTCGAGCTTGATTAGACTAAAGCATTCCAAGCCCAAATTCACATCCCTACAGGAGGCTCATCCCCATTTAAACCAGTACTCGGGATACCATTAAGTGGCTCTTCAATAATTAGCTCTAAAGTGGGAGGGAAAAAAATCTAACACAATTATGGCTGCCCTAAGGAATGCAGTTCCCACTAAAGCCAAAGTTACAGTGCTCCCAAACCACCCCTCAGCTCTTGCTGCACTTTCCAGGGAAATTATAGCTCTTCTAAATGAAGACAACACTGTATCTCAATTATTTAAAGAGTTCAAAATGAAGGTCAGGGTAAAGATTTAGAAACAGCTCAGGAAATCATCTGGGTGGGGAAAGGGATAAAGTTGCGGTGTTATAACTGTTTTCTGTTGTAAAAATGCTCTCTGTACACTGCAGAAGAAATCCCCAGGCATCGATGTTAATGAAACTCTTCCACGCTCTCAACATCTGCCCAACTTCTCCCCACAAATCCCCCTCTGTTTCCCAAAAGCCCCCTCCAGGCTCCACTTAGATCTTGTCAGCCTCATTTTTATTACTTCTAAACTGTTTAAACTCTTGACATTTTTGTTAGGGTCAGACGCACCAAACTGAAGGACCTGTAAGTCAGAAGCAGCCCTCTGGAATGCAGAACCTCCAGAGGAACCTGGGGAAGCTCCTTGAGATAAGCCAAGCCAGCACACAGCCCCAGCATCGCACCTTGCTGGGAACACCTGCTCTAACTCCTTCACACGAGGGCACCAACAGCTCAAGAAGAAATTCAACATCCAACAAAATAGATCTGTGGCTGCTACAACTGCTATACCTGGTCATGGGAGGTCCTAATTATGTTCTCTGCAATGCCCAGCAGGCTGGAATTTTCTCCAGATGTATAAAAACAGGGTTTGGAAGCCTGAAGAGCCATAAGATTACTTCCCCCAAGCCCAGGAGGTTTATATTAAAAATGTCATTATAAAACAAAAAACAAGCCAAATCAGATGTACTCAAGATCAAAAACTCTTTCCACTGAAACTGGGTGTATTTTTCAGCTGAGAAATATATAAACTTCTTTCCCGATAAATACCACATGAAAGATTTACCATTAAAATCTTCCTATTTACAGAAATAACAAGACTGAAGTTTGACTGCTTCCCCATCTTCCCACATCAGCCTCTAGTGGGAAAGCAGCCAACAAACTCCACACGGCCTCTGCACAGGGCTGAGTCTCACCTACAGTTCCAAGATAGAACAGATTGGTTCAGATCAGACTACACAGCGTTGTGAACAGCAAACTGAAGTAGAAGTGAGGGGTCACAATCAGTGCCTGGTCACAGCCATCCAACCCTCGCAAAGCTGGAGATGGGATCTGGTCAGTGGGAAGCATAGATTGAAAAAGAAATCTACCCAAGTGGGGCTTGTTCAAAGGAAGCCGGAGAGAAATCTGCTTTATGCTTTCTTGCAAAGCCCACCCTCAGTTTCTGTTGGTGTAAAGCACAAACTGCTCCAGCTCCTCAGTGCTCTCCGAGTCCTGGAGATGACAGTGTGAGGCATGCTTGGTCACTCAGAGCCTCACAAAGCGTTGTACTCCACACATTTCGATGGGTCTGTTGGGAAGTGCTTCTGGCAAATGGTCATCAGCCTCTTCAGCCCCTAGAAATGAAAACAAAGACAATTCTCTCATAAAACTGCAGCTGTCACATAGCCTATTTTTACTTCTCAGCTCAATGAGAAGAATTGAAAGCAAATGGCTGCTATTTTGTTTCTTTTTTTTTATTGAATTGGTATTCCATTATTTTAAGTTTTACTGACAATTCTCTCTGAAAAGTGCTAATTATTACAAATATATTCAACAAGGCTAAATGCCGGATGCTGCATTCGGCTCCCACCAACCCCACACAGCAATACAGGCCTGGGAAGAGTCGTGGGAAGCTGCCTAGTAGAGAAGGACCTGGGGGTGCCACTCACAGCAGCTGCACACAACCAGCATTGTGCCCAGGTGGCCAAGAAGGCCAATGGCTCCTGGCCTGGATGTCTGGTAGAATTCCTTCATGGAAAGGGTGGTCAGGCATTGGCCACCTGGGGAGATGGCTACCCAAGGTCTCCATCCTTGGATGTGTTTTAGAGATGTGTGGACATGGCCTTGAGGGACATGGTGTAGTGATGGGACTCTGTAGTTCAGTTTGATGGTTGGATGTGGTGTTCCTGGAAGCCTTTTCTATCCTAGATGACTGTGAGATTCTATGAGTTCAAATGTTAAAGGAGTTTGTGGATTAACTGAAGAGATTATAGGTTTAATTCTTGATGATAGATTCATGGTGAAGAACCACAGTAATACTTTAAGCCCTCCTTTTCACCAAGGCAGAAAGTAGTACCAGTACAACAAACTATGTGTACAATAACCCTGAAAATTGAGATGTTAAGTTATTCTCAAGAGCAAAAAACAATTTCTGACACCAAAACAAGCTGAATAACTGAGGAGAAAAAAAAACAATCCATTTCTGGAGAGCAGAAGTGTCATCCCTTCCCATAGCATTACCCCACTCGATCCCACTGCAGTGGAGGAAAACAAAGGCAGAACATGGACTTTTCTCTTCAGTTCTTTCAAGACAATGATTGCCAAAAACCAACATGACAGAAATACCATCATTATTTTAAGTCACACACAGAGGTCTAACAAAGAAGGAGAAAAACTTCTGTGGTGGTATCATAATTTGGTAATGACATTATAACTCCACAACAACAGAAAGCAATGTGCCTGTCATTAGATCTTCAACATTTAACTTGTAAAGGAAAACAATTGGACAGAAGATGCTTTGGTATTTTCAGTGCCAGCAGGAATCTGGAAGACATATCCTAAAACCCTAAAGACTCATTGTGTGAGATGTCAGTGTTGCAAGCTCACTGTACATGATCCCAATTTCAATGCTGTGAGCAGAGGCAATACTCCACGAGATCCAGATTGAACAAGACCAGCTAAAGAAGAGCTTGTATTTAAAATCAAGAAGATCAAGAAGTTAAAGCCAACTCTGTATTGGCTCATCAATAAGTTGTGCACTTCAGAAGTGTATCTACTTCGCAGATAAACAAAATGCACGGAGGGAAGATGAACAAGATTTCTTTGAATAGATGTACCCTCCAAAACAGAGGGAACAAGCTGGGAAAATCCATACAAGTTGCATCTTCCAGGTAAGTTAAGAGATGAAAAGGCACCACACATAAGCTACTTCATCCACCAGATAACGCCAAGCAAGTAATAAAATAAATCAAATGCAATCTGTCTCTGAAGATATGCAATCCACAAACCACCTTACAGCAGAATGATCACATTTGATGGCTAGAGCTCCCTCTGACTTGACAATATTTTCTCTGGTTATGATACTAAAAACCATCATTGAAATCAAAGGTTATTCTTGTATCCCCAAAAGAAAGTCAAGACTTCCTCTTTTGGAGGAAGAAGTTGTCTGCACTCAACCAGCAGTGTGTCCAGGTGGCCAAGAAGGCCAATGGCTCCTGGCCTGGACATCTGGTAGAATTCCTTCAGAGCAAGATGGCTTGCAGAATACATCTGCAAAAATTGCAGTGGGAATTGCTGAGCTGCAGCAGGAAGGTATTATGTAAACCTCTCCTGACTGCTCTCAGCTCCACGATGCTGCCCTCAGGCTTCATTGTTCAGCCAGGAAAGTCTTATGTCAATGAGACTGCAACTGGCAACTGGCAGAAGGCAAACACAGCTCACTGTGTGAGGAGAGATGAAGCACCCAATCCCTGTGCGTATGTTCACAGTTGGTGCTAATACAGGATCACAAGCACAAAGATGTGAAAAAAATCCATGAGACTGAACAGCACACAGCCCCAGTCCATCTATTAAAATAGACCTTATACTCTGACTTAAACTAAGGCAACTGCTGGATGCAGCCAAAAGACTGTGACCAATGGTTCTGTGTCAGGGTGGAGGATGGTCACAAGCAACGTCCCTCAGGGGTCAGTGTTGGGAGCTGTGCTCTTCAAACATCTTCATCAATGACACAGGTGATGGCATCTGTGAGTGCACCCTCAGCAGGTTTGTGGATGACACCAAGCTGAGTGGTGCAGTCAATACACTGGAAGGAAGGAAAGTCATCCAGAGGGACCTGGGCCCATGAAAACCTACTGAGGTTCAATGAGGCCAAGTGCAGGGGACTGCGCTTGGGTTGGGGCAATCCCAGGTATTTATACAAGCTGGGGGAAGACCTCCCGGAGAGCAGCCCTGTGGAGAAGTCCTGGTAGATGAGAAGCTGGACGTAAGTCAGCAGTGTGTGTTTGCAGCCCAGGCGGCCAACTGTGTTCAGTGCTGCATTAATAAAGGGGTGACCAGCAGGGAGAGGGAGGTGATTGTCCCCCTCTACTTGGCTCTTGTGAGGCCCCATCTGCAGTACTGTGTTTCCAGGCCTGTGGCCCCCAGTACAGGAAGGATGTGGAGCTCTTGGAGAAGGTCCATAGGAGGGCACTAAGATGATCAGAGGGCTGGAGCAACTCTCCTGTGAGGAAAGGTTGAGGGAACTGGGCTTGTTTAGCTTGGAGAAGAGAAGGCTTTGTGGAGACCTCATTGTGTCCTTCCAGTTCATGAAGGAAGCATATAAACAAGAGGGGGAACAGGTGTTTATGAGGGTGGATAGTGATAGGACTGGTTTTAAACTGGAGGAGAGGTTTAGGCTAGATATTAGGAGGAAGTTTTTCCACACAGAGGGTGGTGAAGCACTGGAACAGGCTGCCCAAGGAGGCTGTGGATGCCCCATCCCTGGAGGCATTCAAGGCCAGGCTGGATGTGGCTCTGGGCAGCCTGGTCTGGTGGTTGGCAACCCTGCATATAGCAGGGGTTGAAACGAGATGATCACTGTGGTCCTTTTCAACCCAGGCCATTCTATGATTCTATGCTTCTGGGACTCTTTAAGCGCATCACTTACAACCACAAAGCTAACATTTCTCAAAGATTCCCTAATTCCCAAACCCAAACGGTTGGATTTCCACAGTCAGCCTTACCTGAATGTATTTCCTCTGAGTTTCATCATTGAGAACGTGGGCGACGTGCTTGGAGAAAATCTTCTCACGACCTGTTCGAGCGTGGATGCCGACCATGGTGACACCGATGGGCCACGGCGCATTCCCAATGGCCATCTGGAGGTAGGCATCATTTGCCTGAAGAAATACGGGTTAGGCACACTTAGCAACAACAGGAAGGGCATCAGATGTTTTCAATGCAGTCTGCTCAGGTTCCCATCAGCTGTTCTGCTGTGCTCACCTATACTACCTTTTCTATTTTGATTACAGACTAAATCAGGGAGTGCTGAGGGAGAGCAGCCAGCTTCCAAAGAGGCTGAGAGCCAGATCCATTACAAAACTGGGTCAAAGAAGCACATTTATAACAGTGTTTATGAATGAAGTAGCGGCACTGAATGAATCTGCAATTTCACCATCAAGAGAGCAGACCCCATTTCTTAATATAGAGCTGAAGCAGACACAGGCCCTGAGGAAGAAAGGGAATAAAACATGAAGGGAAGACAAACACAAAGAAAGGGAGAAAGGCACAAATGATAGAGCTTAAAAAACAGCATAGCGAGTGAGAACCAGGAAAACAAAGGGGAAAAAAAACGATCACACAAACACAGCTTCAAGAATCACACGGCACAGGACGTTCCTCTCCTACTAGCAAGCAGCCAGAAAGCTCACTGATAAAGAGTTCATTTACCATCTCCCATTCGGAGACTACACAGTCAGAAGTAACAAGCATGACCAGTGGGTGCAGCTTCCTCACATTTGGCATTGGCACAAACTGGGAGCTGAGTAACTGGGGGTGCAGAAAGAGAGCTGGGAACAAACCTGAAGAAGGGACAGGACTTTGCCTTCACCTACACGAGGCAGCACCTCAGCAGCCTCAGTCAGATATCTATTTGCTGACTGACATGTGGTTCCCATAATGAAGCACTGTACGAAAGCACATTATTAAAGACCCTTTTAAGAATGTCACAAAAGGGTTAATTAAGATTGAGTAGGCAGCTTGCATTCTGCTCTTTGCCTGCTATCACAAGTTGATTTCAAAACTCATGTTTTTAAAGAATGTCATCTAAGAAAGCAGTAACAATTTGGGGCTGACAGCATTCAGTAGGCTGAACAACAGAAAAAACAACAAACATAAACATACAAGACAGCAGGATGCAGAAAGAGACAAATAACTTCGGAAGCAAAATGGAAAATGGTATGAGGATCTTTAAAAGCAAAAGGCTCATTAGCCTCACTAAAAACAAACCACAAAACAAGACAGCTTCCAAATGTATACTCAGCCTTCCCCTAAATCAGTCTGTGCAGTTTACATACAGCCAAGCACCTGTGAGACAGAGCAGCAGAGCTGATTTACTGAGGAGATACGCTGCATTCCTGCACTCACTGCTGTGTTGGGAAGGCACTGGAAAGGGAATTTCAGCATAATGATGATAGCCAAAGAAAAAACAAAGCTCCCGAACAAAACCCCACTATCATACATCCCACACTTTTAGTTCTACTTTAAAATGA
The DNA here is from genome assembly GCA_035772895.1 of Perdix hodgsoniae. NCBI lineage: Eukaryota > Metazoa > Chordata > Aves > Galliformes > Phasianidae > Perdix > Perdix hodgsoniae. The sequence goes on from JAPSGF010000006.1 coordinate 26,940,388, forward strand.
TTTACATTAAACATGCCTGAGGGCATCTGAAGTTTTTTCAATCACAAAAGCAGGTTTGCTTGCTTACTAGACAAATTACCTCAAGTCCTTGGGACTTCAATAAGAAATACTAGAAGACCAAAGGCAAAACAAGAGTGAAGTTCTGCATACACTGGTTGCTTAAGCAAACGCTGTCACTATTTGAGTTCCATTTCTTAAAACAGCTACAAACAAAAGCTAATGCTGCCTTTCATCTCAAGTACCAAAGCACTTCTGCCTCCTTCAGTGAGCAGACTTTGTCCAAAAACCTTTTCATTAACTTATCTTGATCTTATCAGACCAGCTAACATGAGTATGGCCAAAGAAAAGGACAGTGTCTCGTATTCAGTAACTCAATTCTCCTAATAGCTAATTAATTAATCAATATCCCACTCCTTCTCTGGAGACATTCAAGACCCATCTGGATGCCTACCCGTGCAATCTGACATAGGGAGCCTGCATTGGCAGGGGGGTTGGACTCAGTGATCTCGGAGGTCCTTTCCAACCCCTACAATTCTGTGATTTAACCTTTCAATATCAGGTTTCCAACCCACTACTCCTCTGCAATGGAACCATTTCTGAAATCCCATTGGTGCTTCCAAGATCTGCAGTTTCACCAACCTCAGAAATGCTTCTGACAAACTGTGGATCACACACTGTCTGAAGCCCAACTGCTAACAGCCAGTTCTCATTTTAATTGAATATATGTTGGGTGTATCTCTAGCTACATCTTTAAGATGCAAAATGAAAAATGTTCACTTCAATCTATCAGAACCAGCCAGCCTAAACATGCTGGAAGAGAGCAAACAAACGTACCTTCACATATTCTCTTTGCAACATGAATTTTATAATATCTGTTATTGATTCTTTGATGTCCGCAGGAAGTGTCTACAGGAGAAAAAAAAAAAGGAGAATAAACAGCTTTACATCAGAATATGCAGCTCAGGAAAAATCACCCTACTCAGCATTTATACAAAGATGAGTACCTTCCCTAGCTTCAGGACTTCAATGAAGGAAAACATCTTCCTTATTTAGATGAAGGATCTGAAGCAAGAGAGGTGAAACGGTTACACCTTGTAGCTCGTGGCAAAGTGCAAAATACAATCCCTATTTTCTACCTATTATGTTGGCAACCCAATGAACAGGTGATACATGAAGCAGCACCTGGAAAAGCAGTAGGTAAGCAGAAGAATTCATGGGTCAAGATAAAAAGGTCAAAACTGGGAGTCATGGGCTCTGGCCAAAGAAACCCTGACCACCTCATTCTCATTCACCCTCTCACCTTCAGCTGAGATAACGTTACCTTAAAAAAGGACATTAACAACTGGCTGCTTTGAAAGCAGCAATTAAAAGAAGCCTGAGAGGCCAGTGACATCTAGAAGTGACTCACCCTTTTCCGAAGTTTTCTGAAGAGTGGCCTCAGGTAGGACTCTGTCTGCTTCTGAGTGGCACTGTTCAGCTTTCCCTGCACTCCTCGCTTCACGTAGTCCTCTCTGGCGTTCAGCTCCTTCGCCCAAACTCCAAGAAGAAACTGCACAGGGAACAAGCAAATTTGTGTCCTAGTGCCACCTAGCGAGTGCACTGCCAAAGCAGATGGAACAGTGGTTTAAACCAACACAGCAAAACGAATCTTTTCTTGGAGAAAACGGAATCCACGAGGCAAAAAGCCTCTTTCAGCAGTACGGGCAGAGGTGGATAGGAAAAACTATCCTACCACAAAATCTTGTGGAGGAGGTGGGAGTGTGAGCAAAAAACAGTGTACACAGAAAACCAGAAAACAATGACAGACTTATCAGTGCTGCCAAGGAGGATGGGATCACTAGAAGAGCAGCGATGTATGAAGATGATACAGTTGTTTCAGAACATCTTTTGAGAATGAGCAGGTAGAGACTCCCTGGGAGTTTTAAATGCAGTAGTGGTAGATAGAAGAAACTGCATTCAACTGCCTCGGTTATCATATGCAAATCAAAAATCATAGCTGTTTGGAAAAGTAGAAGCAGATTTTGAAGAAGGCTGCTCTCCCTTCCCAAGAGCTCTTGCCCACATCTCATGGTAGTCACTACTTCATTAACCAAGGCAGTGGAGTATGAAGCATTACAAAAAGGCAAAAATATCTTCAGCACAATGGAAGTTTACCTCTCCAAGCAGATGGAAGCTCACCAAATGTATTTGCATGATAGTGAAAGGTATGTCACAGCTTAATACATCTATGAGAGGTGAGTTACCTTCAAGAATTTTGTGATAATATCCATATCATAGTGATCATCACCCCGTCCTAAGGACTCTCCCAAAGCCTGGAATAGGAGTCAAAAGACAAAGATTTCCACATTATGTAGATACTTGCCACCACCACAGAAGAATGTGAACTGGAGTAAGTTCTACTAATAAACCTAAACATCAGGTGGGGAATTGAAAGAAAGGAACAGCTATGCATGTTAGTGAGACCCATTATTTTACCTAAAACATTCAAGTCAGAAAGCCAAGATGATTATTTCTAAGCAGTCAATACAACAGTAATTTTTCATTCATTAACTACAAAATCACTGGTATAATTAGCAGCTGTCTAACAGCACTGAATTAAAGGAAACTGTAGGTGCATTGCATTTTTGAGATCCCCAGAGCCATACAATCACAGGATGGTTTGGATTGGAAGGAACCATGAAGACCATCCAGTTCCAACCCCCTGCCATGAGCAGGGACAGCTTCCTGGCTCAGGCTGCCCAGCTCAGGCTGCCCAGGGCCCATCCAACCTGGCCTTCATCACCTCTAGGGATGAGGCACCCACAGCTTCTCTGGGCAGTTGTGCCAGTGCCTCAGCATCCTCAAAATGAAGAACTTCTTCCTCAGATCTAAATTAAATCTACCTTATTTTTAGTTTAAAGCCATTATCCCCCGTCCTACCACTACTCTCCCTGACAAATTGGCCTTCCTTGTCTTTCCTGTATGCTCCCTTTAGGTGCTGGAAGGCTGCTACCAATTCTCCCCAGAGCCTTCTCTTTTCCAGGCTAAATAAGCCCATCTCTCTTAACCTTTCCTCATAGCAGTGGTGCTTTAGCACTCTGACCATCCCCATGGTCCTCCTCTGAACTTACTCCAACAGCTCAATGTTCTTTTTGTGCCGGAGGCCTCAGAACTGAACACAATACTCCAACTTACTTAATTCTCATTTCTTTCTTTCTTTTTTGGAAGTTATTTCATTTCTCTGATGCATTTGGGTGTTCATTTTATTTTAACTACAACTGTTGAGGGAATAAATCCAAAAAACAAAGAGAAAACCACACTACCATGCTCCAGTGCTCTAGCTTCCTGCCAAGACCTCAGAACTGTTAATATTAACATCAACTTTTAGAAACATTTTCCAGTAGATAAACTTGGATTTATAATTTCTTTCCATTGTCCTCACATTTCCAAACTATGATGTATTTTTAAAGTCTCCTAGATGTGGATCATTCAATGCAATCCTTTTTCTGCAAGGGAATGCAGTTAAAGAAGCATGCAATTGAGAATGCAGCATACAAACTTTTCCAATGAAGCATTACTTCCACGGTTCAAATCAAGCCTGCACTGTCATCCCAAAAAGGGGATACTTTGAGAACGAACAGTTTGATAAAAGCAGCCCTATTACAACTGGTATCCATTCCAGAACTGTCATTACTTTACCCCAGAACCCATGGTGCCCTCAGAAGAAAGGCAAGGCTGCCTCCCAATAAAAACGTATCCATTTCAACTCTCAGTTATAGATCAGATTACTTCTGATTTGAAGGGACATTAAGAAGATTAGCTTCAGCAGAGTTTTGAAGATTAAGGGTGAAGTTCTTTAGCTCAAGTTAATGTGCTTTTCAAAATACCAGCCTAAAATACCAGGTGCTGAATGCACTCACACAAATATTTTCCTATTCTTTCAAAGCCCAGCACTCACCCTCACTGTTTATGAGGCATACCTTCATATACTTTCTGTATTTTCTGTGAACTGCCTACTTCTAACTTTTACTTCTTTACCCCAAAAGTCTTGATGTTAAACACTCTTTCCATCTTTCTTGTATAGGGAAAATTCATCTGCTCTAAGCTCATCACCTTCTCAAACACTCATTGGAAAGGATTCAGAATTTGTCATCAGGCAATAGCTTTGCATTTAATTCTTTACTCCCAAAACCCATGCAGGGAGAACACAGTTTTGCCTGCTACTCTTTCCCCATTTCTGATGAGGTGCTGTAAGCAAAGACCAAGTGGTTCTAGGCACTTATACTGCAATTCAAGCCTTAGCAGTAATCATTTCCAAGCAGCATATTTAAGGACTTTTCAGACTAAGCTAGATGCTATGAAGTAGGTAACTTCAAACAATACTGAAGCTTTCTCACAACAATACAACAGTATGATACACCTAAAATCTCTAAATTAATTACCCACCACATACCTCCAGTTCTTCAATAGTAGTATTCTCCTCGTGGACTTTCAAGTCATTCTGTGAGTCATCATCTCCTGCTTCTTGGCCACCTACAATTTCGTTCAAGTACTGCTGATCAATCTTATCCAAGGCAGCTTTCAGGTCATTCCTCAGGCCCTAGAAAAGATAGGAAATGATTCATTTACAAAAACAAACAAACAAAAAAAAGGGGTGGGGAGGGGGAAAAAATCAACCCCCCCTCCAAAAAATGCCACAAAAAATAAGCAAATAAAACCAATTCAGAACAGTCACCGTGAGCATCCAACTTCTGTTTTTAAGAAAAGCCAAATTCTACAAAAACATGAGATTACACACATGGTTTCAAACAGATACCAGAAGTTAAGAGCTGCTTATAAATGGAAAAAGAAACCTGGCTTAAAGGATCCACGTTCTTAATATGAAACATAAAATTTAAAGCTCTATAAAGGAGAATGACATTTCTCACCCTAAGATCAATTCAGTCTCTCCACTCAGAATACACATGCACAGTTATTTCCACTCTTCCATCATCATCCATGACTTTCTGGCACATTTTTATCAATCACTCACTAGTTTAAAAATATCTGAACCACAAATTGGTTGTAACAATTATCCACACTTTCAAGTAACACATACCAATGGCAGTGACTGAAGCATATCGTGCAGAAATCCATCACAATCCTATTTATGACCTTGCTACTACCTAAAAGTTCTACAACTGCCATCAATAATTTCACCATACATAACAATGAGAGGGAGGAAACTTGTCAGCAAAATTGTTTTTAGAAACTCATTTGTTTATCCTTCTTTAAAGGACATGAAGAGGAAAAAGTGCTTTTTTTTTTTCTGGGCAGCCCCAGCAACAATTTGTCAAATTATTCAGTTTGTTACAAATTATGGAAGAAAATTCATAGCTTCCTACTCCTAGCTGGGTTGCAAATTTGATCAGTAGTAAATACAAAACAAATCCCAACTGCAAATCCCAACAAATTTCCAATCTCCTCACTTAATCAATCAACGATAAGCCAGAAGGATTAGATCAGTAAACTAGAACGTATATATTTTAGTCATTTCTGAAGTCAATGACTACTTTTAAAAGGAAGCAGGGGGAATGAAGTTTCTGTAAGAAGTTACAGCTCTAGAACTGAGGGATTTGAAAATTCATTTATGTACCAGAAACACAGGATGCATTCCTCCCTCTTCCTTACCCATCCAAACAGACGAGTTTTAGCAGTAAATTACTGCTTTCTCTGCTGGTTACAAAGCAGGCAACTGCATGTCTGGGGTTTCACTGCCACCTGGAGGCCCTCTTTTTCAAGCAAAAAGGATTTAAAGGTTTCTGTGGTGGAACTGGCTGACTTACCAGGCTGTAATCATAGACAGAACGTTAAAAGCACTCCTCACAGGTTCCTCCACCATAAATAAGTAACCAGGAGCCAGCTGGTCTTACCTTGTTCACTTCAGGTGCCAAAATTTCTATCTTCCTCAGACGTTGAAATGCATCATAATCTGTTTCTCCAAACAGTCTGACCGGCTCACCTCTCTCCCGTAACCTCCTGATAACCTGAAAAGAATCCAAATATTCCCTTACACAAACTCATAAAGGAAGGAAAATAAAATCCTGAAGGCTGGATTTATTTGCTTAGCTTAAAATAACAAGCTGTGCTAGACTGGAGAGGAAATGGCAGTATTTTAAGCAGCAAAAAAACGTTCTAGACGCTTTACAATCCAAATATAAAATTCCCACGGCATTTCAATGAAAGGTCATTCCAAATATTACCAACCTAAATCTTACACAAGCCCCAAACTGTTTCATATATCCCAACTTCTTCCTGCTCTGACTTGTTTAAACAAATACATCAAAATCATCCCCTTGGCAGAGCTTAAATACCATTTCCAAAGCGACAAAAGGACTCGACAATTATCTCACTCACTCTCATTTGCCATGGGCAATAAAGTACTCTCCTGACTGGGCTGCATGCTGTCCCAGCATATTTGGGAGACTGGCTGGAAATTCTCATCCTTACCATTTGGTAAACACTAAGTCCCATAATCTAATGTGGCAATTATTTTAAGGCTAGCTACAACTGAGGTATAACGGCCTCCCTTGGCTGATTTGCAAGGTCACGGGCAAAGCAGAAAAGCAAACTTTATTTTCCCAGTTTCTTATTGCACGCATTGCTTGTTAAATCTGTTTACACTTACCATTGTTTGTTTGGTGTATCAAGCAATAAGCTCCCTGATACAATCACCATGAAACACTCTGCTGATAAAGAGAAGAGCTTGCACTTCATCTCACACCATCACGTATCCAACTATACTGACAGGACAAACCAACCAAATCTCAAACCAAACACAAAACCAATAACCTACATTAAACGTTCTGTGCTCAAAGTGTTTTGTAAAAGTAAAGGGGACAACAATAGCATCATCCTGAATGATCTCAGCTGTGAATTGCAGTATTTCCAGGATTAGATTTTATTCTGCACGTAGACTTTATTTCTGAACTTCCTACTTCTCTGCTGCTTCATGGTCCAGATCTGTTTTATGAACTCACATTCATACAAGTGTTTTTATCTTCAAAAAGGACAAAGAATGCACAGTGCACCAGTTGCTCCAGCTTCAAGAGTTTTCCCTCACAGAAATCAAGACAAGTGTCCTAAACCCAGTTCTGAAGATGGGGTTCATATCAAAAAGCTACAAAGAAAAGAAGCTGAGGAAAATAAAGATTTGAAAAGCTCCAAGTGCCATTGTCAGCATTATCCAAGTAACAGGATACTGTTCTAGGGGTCATCTAAAAAGCTGTAATACATCATATCACCTACGTGCAAATTCACATGACAAAAAGGCTCCATCCATCTGTACCTCCAGATGCATTCACGTGGACAGGAGATCCCTGATGAGTAAATACTGCCCCTAACTGTTGACTGTACAATGGAAACTTTTATTTGATACAACCTGACATAAAAATTACAGATCACCAGAAAACAGTCCTACTAAGAAATTTCAGATGCATATTCTGCAAACTGAAGTTGTTTGCTTATAGCTGTTGATTTTACCTCTTGCCTGGAAAGAGTCATTGGTAATTTTTCTTCTGCCAGTTCAAGTTCCAGCACTGGATTTGTTGAAGTCAGAGGCTTTTCCTCCTCTTCTTGCTGCTGCACCTACATATAACAGACAGTTACTCACCAGCAAAATAAACCTACACATCCATAGCTGTGTAAATGTACAGCAACTGTGGAATACAGATTGTAATATGACTATAAATCTCTTTGTTTCAGAGCTTTTGTTGTCCATTTCACAGAGCAATGAAAGCTTTCAAAAGCATCAGTATTTACCAGACTGACTTCTGTAGGTTGCAGGAAGCAACCTACAGAAAGAGCAATTGCTAAGGTTTGTCAATCACGTGTCAGCACTGGTGCCAAAAACAGCAAACTCACCCTCTCTGCCTGTTGTTTCCTGCCCCTGCCTTACCCTCTTTACCTATGTAAAAGTATCTGCATCGCTATGTGGTGAATCAGATGGGAGAAATGATTGAAATGGGAAATAATCCAGCAAACAAAACTAAAGGACTCCTCTCGGCCCACTTAATCTCCTCATCCAGCTCACCAGGCAGTAGCACAAATACACACACGGGTACAAGGGCAGAAATGAAAAGCTAAGAGCAGAGAGAGAAGAGAGCTGCTACTTGCAGCCAGACTGAGATCTTCTGTCACTTAGAACTTCAGTGAGCTCAGCACCATCAGCGAGGATGCAGCCTTTCTGCTGGGTTTTGAGAGATGCTTGTTTAAAGTAACACACCTTCCTACCAAGACTGCCAAATGTCTACAGTTTCTTGCAGGTTAAAATAAATTAAAAAAAAAAGAGAGAGAACTACACTTCCCCAAAAAGACAGCATCTCTTTAACAGCTTCTTTTAACCTAAAAGAAGGTCCTGGGATCAAGCAGAGTCCTCTCTGATTAAACTAACTTTGAGACAGCAGTCACATAACTATGGCTCCCTCACTTCTAATAGCAGGAGCAGATGTTGGCTAACATTCCTATAACAGGAAACATTTCCAGTGCTCAAATACATCATGTTTTTTTCCTAGACTCCAGATTAGAATTTATTTCCTTTCTGTTCTTACTAAAAGGGAATAATCCTATTTAATCCCACACTGCAGCATTCTCCCCACGTGGGACAGGATGCTGCCATTTCCAGTGTGTGTTCAGGTAGAAGAGTTTGGTGATTGTGCTAAACAGATTTTGAAAACTAGTTTATGTTCTTCCAAGCCAGCATCGTTCCATGTGCACACAGGGATCCCCCCAGTGGCTGCAGATAAAAGATTCAGCCACAAATCTCTATGCAATGTCATGCTATCAAACACAGAACTCAATCCTACAGTTGCAGGTGTTTGGAGCAAGCAAGGAAAGGATGATCAAATCAATGCTTTACACATAAAGGGAGGGCAAAAATAAACTTCCATAAGTGCAGGAGAGGGAGCAGAAAATATGGAACATGGGATAGAAAATATGGAACTGTGTAAATATAAATACACTCTGATGGCAGAAGGATGTTTACAAATTTGAACTTACAAACTGCAGCGTTAGGGAAAAAGATTTGGTCCATTCCCTCAGTAGGATTCCAAGTTACAAATGATATTTTTACCAAAGTTATTTTGATTTCAGTGCTTTCTTTGTCAAGCAAGTGAAATAATTATTAAATCTAACAAAGCAAAAGAGCATCTCAATTGAAAAAGTAATCAGTCCGTATTTTACATCTTATTAATTAGTAAAGACCAAATGCAGAAATCTGGGAGGCTCTAAGACATACCAAACAAAGCAACTTATTTTAAAACCATTTTCAGGGTTACATTTCCAGTCAAAACCCATTTTGCAGCAGCACAGATATCCCATTTTAACAGCTGTGTATGGTTTTGAAGAACTCAGGCTAAAAAAGCACCAGGCAGTCACTTCCACTCAGAAGAGTGACTACACCCACAGACCATGTTCCCATGACTAAATGACAGCATTCCAAAAATTGTTTTGGCATTGATGTTCAAATATTTCACAAACTGATCAAGGTTTCAGAATAAGTCACTGAATGTGTAAAGTTCAACTGAAAACCAAGTTCCAGTTTGTGCCCAAGGACAGTAAACAGGAATGTGAATCTCTGTCTTTCTCAAGAGAATGCATATCCCCTCACATACACATACAGCAACCAGGCAGGCAGGCAGGCATACACACACATGGCAAAGAAAGCTGCATTCTTTCCACTTCAGGAAACAATTTCCCTGATATGTCACAAGGCAGGCAAAGCCTTCCAGACCACTCATTTGTTTCCAAATGCACCTTCAGTTACCAATCGTTTTCAATTGTTCTGCCAGCAAGATAACAAATGCTGTGTTGCACTCTTTCAGTGCAAGGTTACTGATGGCCAAAAGAAGAAATACACACAGCATGACAGCTGGCAGATCTTTATAACATCCACCACATTACACTGATTTCTTCTGGACATTTTGGCAAAATTTTGAATGGACAGTGCATCCATTCTTGGGAAGTGGCCATATCAGATCCAGTGTTCATGCCTAAAAGCACAATCTGAAAAGAAAGGAGACAAGCTTTGATCCCAAGCCACTTCATGCTTTCCACAAAATAAGTAAACAAAGAAAAAGGAAAAGCCAAAGCATAACACAAACATAAGTAGCTGTATATCATGCATATCTTTTCCTGCATTGAAAATGGTTTTGGAAACTCATACCTCTCCAGGTGGCTTCTCATTTACAGGCTTATGTACAACATCAACAGATTAAACAAAGAACAACAATTATCATTAACAACATTTGTACTGTTGATAATAAAACGTAGACTTCAAAGCAAACATACAAGTTCCTGAAAGAAGAGTAACAATACCTTGTAGCCACATCTCTGGAAGTAGGCCTCCTCTTCTTTTTTAGCTAATTCACTGCGTTTGAAGTATTTCTTATTTCCCTAAGAGACAGGAAAACTGTTAACATTGTAAAGTTTCAAGTACTTGTGCAGAAAAGGCTCGCATCTCCTTACTTGATTTGGTGAATTCAGCTACATCTCTTCACAGACATGGCTACTGAGCCCCATACAGAGTTGGGAGAACTTCTGAAAATCAGCAACACCAAGTGATTTTGCAACATGTAAGCTTGAAAGTACAGTGTTCAGCAGGTCATTAAAAAACAACATTCTCTGTCATGTAAGGTCATGGCACCAGTTAGCAGAAAGCTTCCTTCAGATGTGAACAACGAGGCACGGACCGTTTAAACATATTAGACAAAATAAGCTTTTTCAAACTAAATAAAAGATGCTTAATATGACCCTTCAGGCATACAGCAGCTGGTGACTGTGCCATCCAAGCCTTTTCAAGCACGTTCTCCCTGCTCATGATCTGTGCTGTCACACTGTGATGATGAGAAGCCACGTCTTCACTCATATTGCTCTCAAACTGACAACAGAAGCAAACTGAAGTAAATGTACAGTCTCCCAATCTGTGTTTAATCAGTACATTTTCGTTGCAGATCACACAGATCATCCAAATCTCAAAACACCACCCTGAACCCATTTCCCTTGCTCTAACATCAAGGCCAAGGGTTAATAGTTTTAAACTAAAAAAAGGGTTGATCTGGATTAAATATTAGGAAAAAGATCCTTCACTTTGAGGGTGGTGAAGCCCTGGCAAAGCTGCCCAGGGAAGCTGTGGGTGTCCCAAACCTGGAGGTGCTCAAGGCCAGGTTGGAAGGGGCCCTGAGCAGCCTAAGCTAGGGGGTGGCAATCAGCCCATGGCAGGGATTAGATCTGGATAATCTTTTCCTTTCCAACTCAGTCAAATAATTCTGTGAATTTATGAACATGGATTCCTGGTTCTTCCTCTATTTTTCATCTGTCTAACCCAAAACAACCACCAACACTGAAATCCATGCTCAGACAACCCCAAAAGCACACACACACTCCACAGTCCCTGCAGTGCTGCCTGTAACTAGAGAGGGAAGAGAAGTGCAAACAGGCAAAGCGGGCACAGTCACAGAACCAGAGAATATCTCCAGATGGAAGAGGGATCACTGAACCCAACTCCTGGCTCCACACAGCAGCGGCCTGAAGTCAAACCTCGCGTCTGAGAGCGTTGTCCAAACGCTTCCTGAACACCAGCATCTTGGATCCAGTGCCCTGCAAAGCCTGTGTCAGGGCCCCCTGGTGAGGAACCTTTTCCTACTGCCCAGCTTTAGCCTTACTTCCGAGCCTGAAATAACCCCAAGGACCCTGCAAGGCCTCGACGACAAGGGCGGTGTCCCCAAGGCCGCGGTGTCCCCAAGGCCGCGGTGTCCCCAAGGCCCCGCCGCTCGCCTCACCCCCACCAGCTCCTTGTCTTCCAGCTGCTGCCGCTTGCGGCTGATCTCCCGCTTCAGGATATCCATGGCGCTCAGGCCTCCTCCGCCACCTCCGCACCGGAAGTGGTGTGGGAAAACAAACCGTCACTTCCGCTGGCCGCCCAGGCCACGCGCGCTCACAGCGCCCCCTAGCGGCTGGGGGTGGCGGCAGCGAGGGAGCGCTGTGACCATGTGACGGGGGTGTGACAGCGTGACGTTGTCGCTGGTACCAGGGCCTGTGAGAGCCGCGCAGGGATGCTTCGAGCGTTTCTTCCTTAAGTGCTCACACTCACCCGAGGGATGGGTGCGGTGTGACCTCAAGGATCACGAATCTCCAACCCTCCTGCCACAGGCAGAGCCACCAACCTCCCCATTTGATGCTAGACCAGGCTGCCCAGGGCCCCATCCATGGCATTGAACACCTACAGGGATGGACGGGGCATCCACAGCCTCTCTGGGCAGCCTGTGCCAGCACCTCACCACTCTCTGTAAAGAACTTCCACCCGACATCCAACCTAAATCTTCCCTCCCTCAACTTAAAGCCATTTCCCCTTGTCCTGCTGTTATCTACCCTTTCTAAGAGTTGATTCCCCTCCTGTCTGTAGGCCCTCTGTTAATGTTTTTTCCTTTGGTAGCCATCTCGTGCCTTGGGAAATCTGAGAGTTCCAGAGAGCACCTAAAGCAATGGATAAGAAGTCAGTTATAGGCTTAAATTCATCAGGGCTGCACCTTACTGGAAATATTTTGAAGGTCAGCAAGCAGTGCAAAGTGAATATTGCTGTGACTTCTGTCTACGAGCAGCCTGGCTGATGGCTGCACCTCCATCTCATGCAACATCCTGAGTTAGAAGGGACCCACAAAAATCCTCAAATCCAACTCCCGGCTTCACACATGGCCACCCAAAATCCAAATCCTATGTCTGAGAGCACTGTTTAAACTCCAGCAGCCTGGGGACATCACCACTGCCCAGGGCAGCCTGTTCCATGCCCACACCCTCTGGTGCAGAACCTTTCCCTTACACCCCCTAACCCTTGCGACACAGTTCCCTCGGGCACCGTCACTGTCACCAGAGAGCAGAGCTCAGTGCTTGCCGATCAGTTTAAGGGTGTTTTTAAGCCTAGGCTGGAGGGGTATGGATTAGAAATCACACCCTGCTTTACCTCAGGCTGGAACGCAATCGCTCTGCAATGAGGAAGCGGCAACAGCCCTCCTACACTTTTTGATAGTTTTCTTAATGGAAATTATCTCACAACTGATGGTGAAAGGATCTGAGCAGGTCTAAGCAGAGCAGCCTGGGGAGTTGTGTCCACATTTGTGTTGGGACAGAATAGAGAGGCTGTGGAAATGCTCTGTGGTGGGTTCTATGGCAAACTAATCTGGACGCTCACATAAGAGCAACAGCTGCCTCTTTCAATCAGCTGCAACCTGCACAAAGCCTCATACTTTTCTTTATTTCCTGCCTCAGTCTCTTGCTCGGGTTTGACATTGTACCTCCATTAGAGTCAGTACAAAAGGAAGGAGGAAAGACAAGTGACAGACAGCATTGCCAATAACGCAATTAGTCTGAGATGGCACCTCATCCAGAGACTTCTCTGGTTTACAGAATTCAACACAAACCAACAAAGTAATAGTCAAAGAAAACAAATGAACAGTTTAGGTTGATCAACAGCTCTGGCTAGCTTTGAAATTAACACTCCACTTCTAAAAAATGTCTAAAAGTTTTCTAAAAATGACACAAGCATCCACTCGATGCCCTTCTTCCACTACTCTGATTCTATGTTCATTTGCCTTCAAGGCCAAGTGTCATCTAATGTATATCCTCTCTGTATCAGAACAATCATCTCATCCCATGGAAGATAAGTGACTATCTGCAAAACAAAGCATCTCCAAAAAGAATTGCTCTCTCTATACAAAATTTGTACATATGTCGGCCTCATGGAAACAGTTCTGTGTGGGCATTCACCGGTACTTCCCTGAAGGATGAAAGAAAAAATATGTACTTGTTGTCATCCATTTCCTCAAGACTTCTCTTCCTGAAGAGATAAGAAACTCTTCTGATGTCTAATAAGAAGTATTTCTTTCCTTTTCTTTCTTTAGCAACACAAGGAGATCCAGCCCAGCTTGCTCTCTGATTTCCAGAAGGGCAAATCTCTTTGACTCCTCCTTGCCTCAGACTGAGGGCAACATTTTCTATGGGACAGGAATCACTGAAACAGTTGGATCAAGTCTTGGCTGGAGTTGGCCCAGAGCTTCTGTTCCACAGAACATATTCCTGAGGATATCTGTGCTCTTAGTTTGTTACTGTCTCTGTCTGCTTCATTCCCTACTCTCGTTCTTTGACTGTCTCCATTCAGATCTGCTACCTTGTTGTGTACCTGAAAACTCCATCTTCATAATCACAGCACTAAGGCCAGTTTACTCCACGAGCTCTGTTCCTCAGACAATGTGGCATGGACATGCTGTTCTTTCACTCCATGGGACCAAGACTCCAGGTGCGCCATTGCTCTGAGGAGCCCTAACCGAAGACTGCAGAAACTGCCTAGCAGTGTGTTACGAAAGCTCACGATTCCTTTGCTGTGCTGGTCCCTCATCCCTGCAGTGATGCTTTAGATGACATCAGTGCATCAGATATTTTTAGCATGTAAAATGGGTGCTTCTATATACCAAGATGTATTGCAAACTGCCTCTTTCTCATTTATCATACATGGCATTATTCTACTCATTAAATTCAATTAGATCACTGCTATAACATTTAGCTTGACTATTTTCTACTGCTCATGTTTTGCTTTTCAGGGCAATGCTGCTGGTTTAGTACCACGATGCCTGCGTATTTCTATCTCATATGTGATTAATAAATGTTATATTTGCTGTCAGGCTGTAGCCAGGCCGTTAAGCCCTCCCAAAACCACTTGCAGAGTCTTGAGAGCTCACTGCAGCTGAGCTCAGTCTGGAAGCAATAGTATTACTAATGTTTTCTCTATATCCAGGTTTCCGCAGGCCTCTGGAACAACCCCACAGAGTTAACCACAAACCTACTTTGAAGTAATTCCCTTCACAACGTTCCGTATTAAGTCAAGACTGAAAAGGTAAATCTAGAAGCTACTCAAAATCTTGGAACATTCACAAGAGCCTTGTAAGTAATAGAAGTACAAGCTTAAAACATACATGAGGTGTTTCATTCCAATTCCTCAATGATTAACTGATTGCTGAGCTTTATCTGCTGCAAGCCAACTGTCAGCTTGCAGAGAGATTATTGAAGGCAGCTCAGAAATACATCATTTCACTCAAACAACCCAGATGTCATCTGTTTGCCAAAGTGGTGAAGCCGATCAGAATGATTTTGGTGGTACTTAGTTGTTATATCCAGCTTATATTCAGCTTTATATGTGGTTTATATTCAGCAGTTTTCAGCTGTATTCAGTATTTTATGGGTGTCCACTTTCACTTTCCTATTTGATATTAATACAGGGGAAAACCATAGCTCAGCCACACACAGGAGGCAGAATTAATGCCTTTCACCCGACCAGCTCTGCAAAAGAGTTCAGGTAACACTGGGAACCTCTTTCTCATAAGTACGTAGTTCCTTTTATTCATCTTCAAAATACAAAAAAGACATTTTATAAAATTGGTTTTATGCCATGACCAAGTATGTTTACCTTTGGCAATAGGACTTTGTGTCTAGTCTCACTCTTTTATTCACTTATTAAAGCTGTCAACATTCGGGAAGGGATTAACCCATCTAGCTCCCCATGTTCAACTATTTTGTTTACAGGAATCTCCACCTGGTCACATTCACAGGTCACCTCCAAATATGCGACACCTGGCAGCACCTTTGCAAGTTGCATAGACCCAAAACTCTTGCACTGGGGATGTGGTCCTTCCCTTCACAAAGGGAATTTATGACACTCATAGGCTTGCTTTTCTTACTTACCTTTCAGAAACCTCTCCCGAGTAGCATGTGATCTCCCAGAGATCATAGACTGAGAAACACCTAGCCAGGGGGATGAAGAAAAAGGATAGCACTCCATGGGTGTCCAAATACCACTTACAAAGACAAGAAATGCTCACAGAAGCAATGGCAGAAAAAAATCCCCAGCATTTCTAACAGAGGTCTTCAGAAGGATATGACAGCTGTGCATCATTAGGGCTAAAAGAAGCATGTTGATTTGTTTTGGTTTGCTTTTTAAAGTTTCAGTTGGTTAACTCTCATGACAAATGAACCCTCACCGTTCCTCTCTGCCAGGTCAGACTTCTGTCATGCCCTAGAAAAGTCTTAGGAATGTGGCGACTCCATGATGTTACTAATTAGTTATGCTAGCATGGCTTTTAAAAACATGCTTGAAATGACTGTTTAAATGATAACTATCCTCTGGTTTTGATAAAGGAATATTTCTTGCTCAGGTTATCCAAAGGACATGTGTCAATTCCCATCCCAGCAATTTTATTTTCCGTGAAACTGAGGTGTTGTAAAAACTCATTATTGTTCCTCAAAAGCATTCCATTTAACAGCAGCTAATTATCAGCAAACTGGCAGGTATGGGAGATATCTCAGTGTTATTTTGTTGTTTCAGGAAACTGTGCCCATCACTCAGTTTACAGCCCTGTGCCATCAGAGCCCCTAGTGAATCTGTGTCTCAGGATCACAGCCTCATAGAATCATAGAACGGTGTGGATTGGACCTCAAGGATCACAAGTTTCAACCCCTCTGCCACAGGCAGGATATAACCAGGGAGACTGCGCTCATTTGACAGCAGTTGAACACAGACACTGTGTCACCATTTGTGACTGCTAAAGAAATCAAAAGATGTTGCTGGATAATGGCCATGCAATTTTATATGTATATATATTTCTGTAGATAATCCTTACTGATATCACTTTGGCAGTACAGGGCAAATCACATGAAGTGGGGAACAGTTACTCTCGGCGTAGGTCTGCACGACAGATACCCAAGCAGCAAAGATTTTCCAGGAAAGCTGCAGTAAGAGGACTAATCCCTGCTACTGCAGATTGGTCTGTCGAATTCCATGCCCTGAGCTCTAGATCAATGCCTCTGTCTCTCTCTTGCAACTTCCCTGAAGGAGGGTCTGTGCACTACAATTCCTGTTCTTGAGAAATTTTATCTGTATTCAAATTGAAGGTGAATACACACAATGGAAAGCTTTAACTGCCAAACAGCTTTCGGTGGATGGTAGAAAATCTCATAAAACATCTGTTTGGTTTTTTTTCTGGTTTTGTGTGTATAGAAGATAAATCTTTGAGTGTATTGTATTTCAAAGTTTGAGTCCTTTAGTTTCTATCCAAACCAGGTAAGAAATCTTTCAGTGCTGTTACTAAAAGATCAAACTTCAGTGCTGTCAGTTTGATCCCTGCAGGATTTGTCTATCTCTGACAAAATACCCAGTCCAGTATAGCAGCTGCCTCAGTAGAGAGGTCAAGGACTGAAAGGTGACGGAGTCTTCAATATTTACACATCTTTGAAGGTAAATCCAGGGGGAGCCACACTAATGAAAATGCTGCTGCATACATCTTGCTGATGAATAAAAGCATCGTTCTCAGATGTTGTCAGTCTTCAGCCTGACACAGATATTAAATTCACATTAAAAAGTGCATGTGTGAGTAGATTTTGAACCACATTGTGCCTTGCAATAAAACTTGATTTTTTGGACTGCTTTTCAGCAGGCAGGTACTTATAAACATGCCTTCAATTATTTCCCCCACCTGAAAAGTAAGTACTATTTGAAAACATTTAGGGAAATCGAACGCCTTGGTAGGAGCTGCAGCAACTTTTTGTGAATTTATTTTAGCTTACATCAGTATTCTGAGCTACAAGGATTAGAATGTAGTAGAGAGACTCTCGTTGGGAGCGGGGATTGAAGGAGCCGAGGCAGCAGCCCTGCGAGTTGACAGGGATGCTAATATAGCTGCTGCGGAAGTGTGGAGAGCAGATCAGAGCAGCTGGGTGGGCTGATAGAGGGGATCAGGGCAGCCCAGAGGAGCAGTAAGAGGATCCAAATAAGTGGATTAGTAGCATACCAAAGCAGACATTACTTTTAGTTTGCAAACTCCCATTGATTTTAGTGCCTGTGCATTCAGTAATGTGTGTGTGGCAGGAGAAATGGAGGAGGATCAAGGCAAAATCAAGACATTGAGAGCATCTCCCCGCGGCCAGCTGGAAACAGTAAGAAGGCTGAGCTAGGGAGGCACAGCACGATGGCCCCACATCAGTCTCAGTCTGGACCTAGAGGAGGACAACTGTAGTCTGGGCTCCTTCAGCCCGCAGCCTCAAGGAGCTGACTAACATTTCTAAATGCTAGTGTTCCTTCAGCTGATTCTGCATTTGTTTTCTCTCTGTACCCCCAGTGACTCTCTCTTTCCACAGTTGCAGTCTCACATCTGCCTTCAGCTGCTATGAGTGAAGCAAACAGGCACATAAATGTAGGTATGATCAGCAGCATAGCTCTCTCTGAACTCTTTCTAGATGAGCTGCTGGGTGCAGGACTCAGTGCTGAGCTTGCCACAGCTTGTGCCTGTAGTACTCTTCAGTGATGGGACCCCCCAGCCTAGCTATGCTCAGCCTCTCACAATTAACACTGACTCTGAACTACCCCAAGCTTAAACGTGCCCTTTCCTACAGTGCCAGCCTGAGTCTATACTTCATCTCGTTAGACAGAGTTGGTAGTGATGCAGAGAAACATCCAGACTTTGCCAAGATTTCTAAGCACTTTTATTCTTTATATAGCACCAAAATTTCACAAAGTGCTGGGCAAAGTAATGGTCCTTGCTCACACTGCCCTCAGTTATCTTGAAGCATCTTAGGATTTAAGTGAGAAGTACAGCAAAATTAGCACGTTGTGGAGAAGCACAGAAGTGGTATGGGCACACTTCTCCATTCTTCCACATTAGCTTTCATGAAAAGTTATTGAGACATTTTCCTCTTTGTTATCCAACCAAATACATGGCTTGGATACCTGGGTCTTCTTGCCCACTAATCCCAGTATTCTGATTGGAAAACTGACCTACTCTACAGAAGAGTTGGTAGAGAATCATAGGATTACAGAATCATTGAATGAATAGCCTAGGTTGGAAGGGATCTTAAAGATCATCTAGTTCCAAACTCCTGCCATGGGCAGGGTTGCAATCTTAATATTAATTATTTTATGAGTATTCAGTCAAAGTGGATGGCTGTCAAACTTTGACTTTTAGACCACAGTGCCCTTCTTTGCAATTTTACACCAAGGTCCATGTAAAATGATGGAGGGAAAAATCTAGATTTACAGCTGAAATTGATTTTGCAGCCTGATACAGAAGTATGTGGAGGGCATGTAACACACACACAAAGAACACTTTGTACATAGGCACAGTTATATTCCTTATTGTTGAACCAGTTCTGGAATGCTTTAGTTTGCCTGAGCTGGCAAACAAATAAAAACATTGCTCCATCCTGTAGCTTTTTCTTCTAAATTTATATGAGGAAGATTAAATGAGCGAGAGAACAGACAAAAAATTGTTTCAAAATAGTGTCCCAAAGGAAAGGAGAGTAAGAATAGAGTCATGCTAAGATGTCAAGTACTTGAAATGTTACAAGGAGAACTTATTGGGGATCAGAAAACAAGTTAAACTGCACTTCTATGCTTCAGACTTCATCACGACATCCAGAAACCTGCTTCTGTATTGACCCAGATATGGCGATACTGAAAGTCCCCCAGAAGGGAAGGTCAGCAGTAAGACAGTGTGACATCAAGATGAGTTACTTTAGACTGGAAGCTGAGAAATAGTACTGCCTACATGTTTTACATGACCACAAAAACATCACTGGAAACCTGCAAGGGAAAATCGCTACTGTAGTTTATAAAATCTTCAACAATATTCATTAAACGTAACTAACTGGAATAGCTAACCTATTAACCTGTCACTGATGCAGCTCCTGATCTCTAATTTACCTCTTCACTCTCCTCCTGCTTTCTGATGCCATTTTGAATTTCCTCAAATTCCAAAAGGAGTGGAAATCACGTCAAAAATAGGACAGTCAGCAGACACTTTCTGCTCCTCTTGACCTTATGTTGATTCCTTGACACGGGAAGTAAAACCTCAAATGAAATCATCAAGTTTTTAACAATTTTTTTCTGTATAGCTTTTTCGTCTGAGAAGCTGAAAGATCTCTTCAGAGGGCTGTACAGTTCTCCTCAGTTCTAGGATTCTTCAGTCATTTTTGTCCTATACAATCCCACTCTATGAGTAATAGTCAAAACATTGCAACTGACTGCATGCACCTGTGCTGCAGATGAGGCTGGAATCAAAGGAGTAGGATAGAAAAGGAATAGGCCATCCTGATGTAAAGGAACACTGCTGTTGTTAATACAGAAATATTACTGAATAATTATGTTTAATTGATCAGTTCTTGATCTACATGTAAAAAAAATTAGTAATTATACAAAGCAGATTATTGTCAGAAAAACTAGGATCAGTCAGAATGAGGAGGGGATGTTTGGAAAGTAACAAAAAAATCGTAACTAGGAAATTGCCAGGGATAATCAGGATGACTTGAAGTATGTTGCAAGATAAAGCCTTTATTTAGTTAGCTAATTTCGTGGCATTTTGAAATACACATTACTCAATGGCTGATCTGATTGAGGAAATACTTTGTGACTATTCTTGAGTAAAAGTGTGCTGAATTTTCCATATTTTTGGCAAGAAAAAAAAGAACTATGGTTTCTTTATGTAATGACAATAATCCAATATTGAGACATTAAATGAAATAAAAGATGAGCCTAACAGCTGGCTGAACTGTCCTTTGGATCCAGTATGCTTTATAAGTCACTTGGCTATCACAGGGGTGCAGCCAACTAGCTGGAGCGACACAAAGCAGCAAGGAATTAAGGCAACTTTAATCCGTTTGTTTCTCCAGCTACAATAATGTTAGAATCAGCTAGATCAGGTTCCTCAGCGCCCTGTCCAGCCTGACCTTGAATGTCCTCAGGGACAGAGAATCCACCTTCTCTCTGGGCAACCTGTGCTAATGCTTCACTACCTTTACCATAAAAAAATATATTGGAACGGTGGCCCATAGCAAACAAGCAGATAGTCTCAGTCTAGTTGTAGATTACCAGCCCCAAAACATCCCCAAAAGAGGCCTGCAACTTACTGCTGATGGAGGCTACAAAAGCCTTTGAGTCCTTGAGGTATTTTTTTCTACTTCATGGCTGAGCAACGTTAGCAGTACAGGATGGAACAATTGTTTTGCAGTTACTGGATCCTCCTACACATTCTGTGGATAACTAGAAGGCTTTGACCTAAAGTCACCTTGTCCTAGTTTCTAATTCACTTCTATGCAGATGTGATTGCAGGATCACAGCCTTGGTATCCAATCTGGCTAATACTTTCATAACTGAAAACCACAAGATTTACTGATCCGAGTAATCGTAATTGGGCTTGTTTGCAGGAGAAGCTCATTCGGCATGCAGCAAAGAGGGAATCTCTCCTCAAACACACAAGAAGCAAAATGAGAAATACTAAGGAAGAAGGGGGTGTGCTACCTTGTACAATGTTACTTGAAACTCCAGTGTTGAGCATTCAGACTAAAACGTTGTTTTGAATTGCGAATGTTCCCTTAAGCAAAAAAGTCTAATGCAGAAGAGGAAGAACGAAAAGGAAAAAAATAACAGTTGATAAAGCACTTTTTTTTTTCATAAATTACATCCCCAAATGCTTCATAAAATTGAATAAGGAAGGAAAAAAGAACTTTTTATTTTGGTAGCACATTCCAATGGCGAATGCAGCATAAAGCCCATCATGTGATCTGGACAGTAATCGAAGGCCTTATGTTCCATAAAATTCTCCTATTGTCCCAGTACAGATGAGAGTCAAAAGCCACTGTTTCAGCAATGCGTTAAGCCTGATAAAAAAAGTTAGCAGTTAGCAGACAGGAATCAGCAGATTGTTCGGGGAAAAAAATATATATATATTTTTTTGTACACAAAATTCAGGCGCAGTGCTTCTTGATCTCTGATCTGACTTCACCGCGCTCTCCCTGAGATTAATTGGACCCATATAGTTTAGCAAACAGCATCTGACATCCAACTACCTTTGCTGCTTCAGCATTCACCCAAAAATATGTAATGCAGGATTTTAAATAGTACGTTAGCCCAGTTTCCTCTTACAAAGTCTTACAGCAAAGTTTAGGAAAATTCCAAAAGTAGCATATTGATTGCCTCTGGGATTTTCCACTTAGCAATTTAATAGAAAATTACACCCTTACCCAATCTGCGAGGTTTCCATAACCTCCCTCATGAATTTAATTTTCCAGAGTCTAATAAATTTTTACCATTAGGCATATTTTCTGATATTGCTTCACCATTAAGCCCATTTCCTGATTTTGCTTTTTTGGAACTGTGGATTCTCTCCGTGTGGTGTTTGGACGGCACCTTCCACAGGTGAGTTCAGGCCTGTGTCTACCAGCACCGCTATGATACAAATAATACTGCTAATGATCATTATTGTTACTATTAACTAGTGCTAACATTCACATTTGTTTTCATCTGAGCAATTTTCTAACCCCAAGCGATGGGGTCAGTCAATACAACTGGAGCCAACGGAATTCTCCTGGGTACCCTGATTAGACCAACAGATCAGCTTCTGCTCAAGTGTGCCCATGTAGCTATTTATCACTTACTCCTCTCCTTGTCACGACGGCCTGACCGCATGTAAAACAGAAGATGAAGACTGGGAGCTGTGTTTTGGTTAGCTGCAAGAGTCTGGGCACTCCGTAGGCACGTTTTGCTGTGAAAGCTAAAGCTGCACCAGAAATGCACATAGTGTAACGTAAGTGAAATAAGCCAGAAGCATGGCTGGAAGCATCAGCTGGTGGATGAAGCACTACGTTCGGCTGCGTCTGGATCGCCCATATGGCTGTGCCGACCTACTGGGCGACGGTCTGAGGGCAGGCAGGCACTCCTGTGGAGGACTGGGGCTCCTATTATGGGATGTCACGTTTAACGACTGAGTGTGTGTCTCGCTCCAATTTACGGCAGGGAGAAGAGGTTCTTTGAAATATGTATACCCGGCGTGAGATTAAGAAGCAACGGTTCAAATGTTGGTCCGACCAGTTTATTACAAGTCCCAGCCGTTTCAGGGAAATGGGGAAGGGAAGGTGAGCAAAAGGAAAGATAGGAAGTGTAAGCAAGGAGCCTCTGTAGAGAGCAAAAGAGATAGTCACCACCGTGGGTCCAGCGAGGTACGAGGCAGGTCCGTTGATCTCAGGAACTCGTCTGATCACCGCGGGGGATGGGAGAAAGCCAGGGAGCTCCGCAGCACGCAGGCCTCGGGGGTTCTTTCGAAGAGGTTTTCCCCTCAGGGAATTCTCTGTCAAAGTGTCTTTGGGAGTTTGTCTCCAAAGTCCCTAGTTTAGTGAGGGCCTTTTATCCCCCATTTCTGTGGGTTTTTTTCTTCTTCTTTACTCTCAGTTTAGGTGTGACATACCTGGCCCAACAGACAGGCCAGCAGGGAGGGGTGCCTTCGTTGCCATGCACAAGCATTATCGCCTTTTGCAGCGGTCAGCTCCTTCAAGCAGCACCCCTGAAAAAGGCTGCTTGTCCCGCTTCTGCTCATCTTTGCAATCATAAGCAGAGGTACAGCGGCACGGTGACATCCACCATTCCCCCTCCTAGATGATCAGCAGCCGTCGGTTAGTCTTATCAGCAAAAGGCTGAGACAAAGAAGAAGAACACTTTGTCTTTCACAGCGTGAAGGCCGGTGTGGGGGCTCAGGTCTCTCCTCCGCGATGCCAACGGGCGCACGGCGGTCACCGTGGCTCGCGGGCTGCGGCCCGGCCCCGCTCCTGGCGTACACACGCTGGATGTCGCCCGCTCGCACAGCGACAGCTTCAACCACCGCGGAGTTTAGGGCCGGGGTCGCCTCCTATCGCCCCGAACGTCGCCCTCCGGCCCCGAGCGGGCCGCGGGCCCGGGCCAGGCCCTCAGGCCCGTCGCGGCAGCCGGGCACCTTTCGCCCGCGGGCGGCCGGGGCCCTCAGCTCGGAAGGAGCGGCGGCGGCAGAGGGAGCCAGCAAGCGGCTGTGTGCAGGGGCGGGCGGGAGGCGGGAGGGGGGGGTACGCAAAATGGCGCTGCCCTCTCGGCCCCTCTCCCTCCGGCCGCCCTCCGGCCGCGGGGCCAACAGCCTGGCCGGCCTGGCGCGAGGCGGGCGGGCCGGCTGGGCGGCGGCCTGCGGAAGCCGGCGGGGCCCGCTCGGCGGGGCGCGCCGCCTTCCCCCAGCAGGTGGCAGCGGGGTCCCGGTGCCGGCAGAGCCATTGCGGGCCGCGCACCCGGCGGGGGAGGCGGCGGCGCCGCTGGCCGGCATCGCCCCGAGCTTCTCCCCCCCCCCGCCGCCGCCGCCGCCGCCGCCGCCGCACCCCGCTTCCCCTCAAAGTTTGGGGCGGCCTGGGCGGGCGGGCGGCGCCGCGGGGAGGCGGGGGGGCCGGAGCGAACTTGTCCCGAATCCCTTTATTTGCAGTTGGAGCCGACGGCTTCCCGCGGCCGCGTTTATTTTGCTGATTAAAAGGACGGACCTTGGTCCTGCGGCTCCCCGCCGCGCGGCCGCCCTCCTCGCTCCCCTCGTCCCCTTTTCCTCCCTCCTTTCTTCCTCCTCCTCCTCCTCCTCCCGCCCGCCCGCACCATGGAGTTTACGGAGAGGAAGAGAAGCAGGAAATCCCAAAGCTTTAAACTGATCAACGAAGGTAAAGTGGCGGCGGGGAGGGGGCGGCTTTGTGCCGTCGGTCTGCGCGTTTGTTTGTGCCTGGAGAGGACTTTTGCATAAACGGGGCCGGGTTTGGGATCGGGCTGTTATGAAATGTGCGTGCTCCTTTCCCTTCGGCTCGGCTGTGTCTCTCCCTCCTCGTATTTATTATTTAACTCTGGAATCAACTCTCCCAAGCGTCGCAGCTCTTCTTTATTTCGTCGTGTTTTTACCTCCCTTCTCTCGGGTAAAACATATATGTGTGTGTGTGTGTTCTGCCTTCTTCAAAAGGGAGAAAATAACAGCAACAAGAAAAAGCCACCCCCCAAAGGTGGACGTGTTTTGTTTCTTTCCAGGGAGATCTCCTACCGAATAAAGTTGGATCGCGTTTCATTGCTAATCCTCCTTGGGGGGGGGAAGGAAGGTGAAATGGAGAATTTGGTGAAATAATGACACTTGGGCAGCACCGGAGCTCTTTAGTATTCAACTCCTGTGGGTTTGTTGTGTGTGTGTTTTCCTCCTCTACACACGTATTTCAAAGCGAAGCCCCACAGAGGTGGCTTGATTAAAATCCACGCAGCTAATTAATTGTCCGTGGGTGAGGAGGAATTGCTGGCATGCAACTTGTTCGCTTGGTGCGTCTTTGCTTTAAGGGGGGGGGGGGAAAAAAGACTGTTTTAAAAGAGATCCCTGGGAGAATATTTTGGATTCATGTCGGGAAAGAAACGCAGCTCTCATTCAGTCCTCTGTGTGTTTTTGGCTTTTTTTTTTTTTCCTCTCTCAAAGCTTCAGCTGCTGGAAGTCATTTTAACAGGTGGACTTCCAGCGCCAGGGTTGGTGTTGGGCTGCTCCCGCTGATTGCTTCTTTTGTCCTCATGGATTTGGTGGGAGAATTTTTATTTTTCCTCTTCCCCCCCCCGTTCCTTCTTGAAGTCTTGAGCTGAAATATCTGCCAGAAACACCGCTTGTGTGTGTCGTGCATGCCAAGTTCAGGGCAGGTGACTGCTTTGGGATAATGTCACGCTTAGGGACAAATGGGGGGTGACTTTTAGTACTTGCTGAATGGGGGGGGGTGGGGGGGTGAGGTCTTTTAAAGGAGTGTGGCGAAATCAGATGAGAAGCAGAGAAATGTGAAGGTGGAAATCAGCTCGCTTGAAATAGCTGCTTTAACTCCAGGAGGGTCTGGAGCACCGCACATGCTGCTGCTCAAAATAGAAGAACAATGACTGGTCAGACTTGTCTGAAATTCATTGGAGGTTTTGTAAACATCAGCAGAGCCACCGGAGGGGTTCATTTCTATCAGGAATAGGTTTGGTTTGTGGGCTTTCTTAGCATCAGATGTTCTGAGGCAGTTTGTGCAGTGCTGGAAAGTGAAACAAGCAGACGAACAAAACTGAAATTGAAGCCTTGGTTTTAATTCTCTCCTGAAAGTGCTGTAAAAAGAACACGTGCTCTGTCACCGTATTAATATCGTGCAAATTCTCGGTTCTAACAGGATTAAATATTCCTCAATGTGTAAGGCGATCTGTTTAACTTTGTTTTAATTGGACAAATTCATCTATGGTGGTTAATTATTAGCAATTCTTACTTTATCCGGGGTCTGGTTTTGGATGTAGAAATTCAAGTAGAAAGGCATGATGGAAAAAAAACACATCCTGGAGAAATGTGTTCGCACTTTGAGGGTGGAGGGCATAAGCATCACATTTTGTATGTGAGTCTGTTCTCACATACCCTCCTTCTATCACAGTTGATTATGAAGATAATTATGGATAAATAGTTGTCTCTTGTAATTGGCCTTTGCCTCTTGCTGGAGTCGCTCCGTAATGTCACAGTTTAGTGTTTACTGTTGTGAAATTGATATGGATTTCACAGCCCCTGGACTGTGACATGAGGCATAAGAAGGAAACCAAAGAGAAAATGGGATGCTGGAGCGGCGTGTTTGTAACACAGTCTGTTAATAACCCTTGCATATGAGGTGCTTAGTCTGTCCCCAAAAGCTTCAGAGCACCTGAGCAGTGTGATGAGCAGTGAGCAGATGGAGAGGGAGCGCACCTCTGGGGTGCAAAGCAGTGACTTCCAGGCTGCAGCTGTAGGGCAGAAGAGGACGGTGCCCAGCTGGACACACACAGGGAAGTGCTAGAGCAGAAACCACGTGTAAACTGTATGTCTGAGGTATTCAAATCTGTAAGTCCTCTAACTCCGAGTTCCTACGTGCGTGCTCTGAGCAGAACTTGCAGATAAGAAAACGTAAAGAAAAGCTAACGGGCTCTGAGTGCAGTCTGCATACATTCTGTACTTACAGCCTTTACTTCCTCACTACTACAGCTCATATTTCACCTTTACCCCATACGTGTCAGGCAGCCCACACACTTTTCTCTCTCTGCGTGGTTCAGAAAACCCCAACACTACTTAGTTAACACCTCACTGCTGACTTCAGTACGTTCCTTTCTTTACCTTTTTTTTCCCCCAAAACTTGCTGACATGTCTTTCTTTTGTGGTGCTGCATTATACTTGATTCTGGTTTACTTTCTGGGTTGTTCCTCCTTTTGAGCCATCAAGACAGTCACGCTATACAAATAAACAGTGTGTAACAAAAAAAATGTTTGACTTGTTGGAGACCTTTAGAATTCTGTAGCTGATTGTTTTGTCAGAAAGGCAGGTGTGTTCCTCCTCAGAGGAGGAGCTGCTGGTTCTGCCCTTCCTTTTTCTTGTGCCTTTTAATTGAATCCCTCCAAATGCTCTTCCAGGAGTTAATCCCTACCTCACTTTTTGTGGGGCAGGTAAATGTAAGAGCTGGTTTTCAGAGGGACTAACAGAGTGTTGGGAGGGCTTCAGCTCGACTGGGCTTGGTGATGAGGCAGCTATTTCAAGACACTGAATATATTGTTCAGTCTTGAGTGACTTGCCTAAGGACAAAGTGTGTGCGGGCAGTCGAGTCAGAAATAGAATCCAGGAGAGTTGCCCTTAGATTAACATTATTATTATTATTTTTTGCTTGTAATTACAATTCTTTCTGTATACACGTGTAAACAAAGCTGTTTTTACTGCACACATGATGATGATTACAATAGAGACCCTCACAGCAAAATATTGTTTCATTTGAAATACATTTTTTTTGTGTGTGTGTCCTGTAGCACCTCTGAATATAAGATGCTAATATACATTTTTAGGGTCATCGTGGGCATTAGTTTCTATAAGTAAACATCCCTGAGCCTCCTTTCCTCAGAATTCAGAGGCTGTTGACGTTGAGGTATGGCTGAAAGATGCACCTCTGATGTATATTGCTGATTTTCTTATTGAGATGAAGTTTGGAAGTTTTCCTGGTTTCTAGGAAGGTGGAGTTTTCACTATATATCTCCTTTCTGTGTGTAAAGCAAGAAGCCAGATAATTGGCATCTGGTGGGATAATTTGCTGTGAAAATGAACACAGTAATTTAGGACAGGCATAGCTATTCCCTCAAATCTGTGAAATATTTTATCTGAGCTCTCCAGTGCGAACAAAGTTGTTTTTATTTTTTTATTTTTTTTTAGGAGGTGCTGATACAGAGCACATTTTCTGTGGTTAATTTGATGTACATGAAATAAACTGTAGATATATTGATAAATTATGCAGTAAAACTGTAGCAATGTGTTCAGTGTTCATTTTTTCCAGATCACTTGAGTTCTAATTTTTTTTATCGTTTTTCATTCCAGATTACCATCATGAGATATATAAGATCTCTGACTACAGCAATGATGTTAATGGGGAGACCAAAGAAACACAACCCATTTCTTTAGGTACGTGCTTGTGTTGATTAATTTCAGAGCAACGTCGTGTGGCCATTTGCAATTAGGGAGGGAAAAAAATCTCTGTGCAAGCACAGGAAGTGTCTGCCGTTGTTTAATATGACATTCTTTTCAAGGTCCTTTTATTCTACGAATTGCCAATATATCCTTTATTAATGCTGCTAAAAGTTGTAATTTCAGACGTAAATGTTTATTAGTGTCTACACACAGTGCTAATTATCACTCAGTCAGAGAGCCAGATGCTGACTCTGCAGTTTTGCAGCTCTGTGCTCACCCCATTTACATTGCATATTCGCTGGCATGCTTCACTGGCAATAGTTTGTGTAATTGGGGTATTACATCTTTGACATCTGGATAACAGAAATTCAATTTCCAGGAAGCTGCTATTTGTTTGGTTTTGCTTCTGCCTTGGGTGGGATAGAGGATTAATGTGCTGTCTTAATGTAATGTCCTTTCACCTCTGTAGCCTGCCTGCTAATCCTGCCATGGGAAAATTAAATTAAATCAACAGTTAAAAATGTGTAAAGAAAACTGAGAAGTAATATATAGTCTGCAGCATGATGTATAGTACAGCATGATAGGACTAGTTGTCTGTGAGTCTTTATCTTTCCTGCCTGTGTGCTTGTTATCCTCCACAACTCTTCTGCTGTAGAATGTGTCTTCCTGCTTCCAGACCCCTTCTATCCCATCAGGACCTCTTCTGGATGCTGAACCTCTTTGTGAAAGGACAATGAGCAAAATTCAGAGAAATCAGGGCAAAGCTTTGAACTGCAATAATGACTCTCACCGTACGAAGCAAACTCTTGGTCACCATGCTCAGGCTTTGGAGAAGGCAGGTGCTTTCAGAGCAAGAAATTTGGGGCTGTCTGACTCTCAGCTGCGATGCAAGCCTAAACGTTTTTGTAGGGTGATTTAAGGTTTCTGCAGTCTGTGTGTTGCCCCCTTGAGTCAGTGAGAAGCACATCCTGAGCATGTGAAGCAGCACCTTAAGTCGAGCTGCGGCTAGAATGCCTTTGTCTCCTCAATTCGTTGTGCCGTATGCTCTTCTAGAGGTCAGCAGCAAACAGAGAAAAGAGGGACATCCTGGACAGTGTGGAATCTTGCGATGGTTGAATGTTTACTCAGGGATGAGAGCAGTGTTAAATTTTCTTCTTAGCTTCTCACCATTTGAATTTTGAGCAAATATTACTTCCCTACACTCATTTCCAGGGGGAAGCGTGAAGATGGCCACTAAACTTTGTTTGGATTCTGTGTTGTGTAAGTGCTTTTGGTGTGTGTTTGGTTTTGTGTTTCTTCAACCCTAAGCCATGAAGAAGCTTTGGCAGGAGTTAGGCATCTAGCTGTTAAAGCCAGCAGACTTCTAAGAATGTACAGGAGTTGATGCTGACATTGGTGCCACAGGTCAGACCAGGTGATTTGGTTTAGTTGCATCCTTTCCTGAGGCTTTGCTTTTCTTCCGAGGGCAGTCGTCTTGGTTGAAGCCCAGAATTGCAGTTCTGGAGCCTACCTTCAGCTGCCGTGAAAAGAAGGAGGTACTTATTTTCTAGATGTCCCGAGTTTCCACCTTCCATTGATTTGACACAACTGTACAACTTACAGCTGTGCAGGATTTGTGAACTGAGAGCTCGTGTAGCCTTCTCTGCTTTGTCCTGGGTAGCTTACATTGGTGTCCACTTTTATCTGGATACTTAATGACAAAGGCAGTGATCTGAGATGTGGGCAAAGCAGTGGCAGGAACTGAACTCAGCTGAAAGTGCTTCAGTTCTGAGCTCCCACCTTTCAGAGGAGATCTGAGGTGGCTGAATGTGGCATTCCAGTTTTTCTTTCAAAAATTTTGTATTGTGTGGGATAATTTTTCATTCTGCTCCAGGGATGATGGGAGAATGATGCTCTCCCAAGCTTGGTGTGCTGCCTAATAACCACTAAGGTTGGAAAGGCCACTAAGGTCACCCATTCCAACCATTGGCCCATCCCCACCATGCCCACTAAACCACATCCCTCAGTGCCACATCTGCCCTTTCCTTGAACACCTCCAGGGATTGTGACTCCACCACCTCCCTGGGCAGACTGTTGCAGTACCTCACCACTCTTTCTGAGAGTAAATAAAAACAGGTATCAAGTTATAATCCCTGCTTCACTTAATTTTGAAGATTTATGCCAAAAATCAACCTGGATGTGTATCCACACAAGTGCTCTGCTGTTGCTTTAGAGTCAAGTTTGTTCTCTGATGTAGGTGTTTTAACTGATCCATGAGATGACTACAGCTGTTGAGGCCTTAATACCATGCAGCCTTTAGTATGTAAATGGCTGTTAAAATGTGTCACTGAAACTATTCACTGCAGAAAAGGGGAAATGTTAATGTCATTTTACAAGTGAAGCAGTGAATCTTTCTGGAATGTAATGTGCACCTTTCAGTTGTGTGCTCAAGAGATGCGCCCATGAGAAGAGGGGAGGTTCTAAGGTAAATCACAGAATCACAGATTTGTAGGGGTTGGAAGGGAGCTCTACACATTACTGAGTCCGACCCCCTGCAAAGCAGGCTCCCTACAGCAGGCTGCACAGGTAGGCATCCAGGTGGTCTTGACTGTCTTCAGGGAAAGAGACTCCACGACCTCCCTGGGCAGCCTGTTCAGTGCTCCACTGCCCTTACTGTTGGGAAGTTCCTTCACATATTGGTGTGGAACTTCCTTTGCTCCAGTTTATGGCCATTTCCTCTTGTCCTGTCCTCACACACCGCTGAAAAGAGGTTGCCCTTTTCCTTTTGACTCCCATACAAATGAGTAAGTTGAAGAATTCTGTTTGTCTGGAAAGCTGCATCAAACCTAGGTGGTACTTTTTTTTGCACACACATGGAAAATATGGCTTTGTGTAGATGGGGCTACGAATCAGAGGGAGCTTGGGCTCAAGAGCAGAGTGGTGCTGGAAGCAACTTCTGTTGGCTGCATGAGCGTAAAGCCCAGCTACTTTTAAACAGAGGCTGGTTAGCTTATGAAGTTCAAGCTTCCACGTGTGATGCAGAAGCTGAGTTTGTGGGAGATGTGGCGAGCTGTCATCTTTTCTGATCCTTTGCTCTGATAAGCTGGTAAATGAGAATTTGTGTCTTTCTAAACAAAGGATGCACAGCCGCTGCAATATTTGGGATCAATATATTGCTACTGTGTTTTGTAGGCAAGGACTGCCATCTTTTATGTTTTGAAGGAAGGGTTTATTTGTCTGAAATCAGGAGAGTGCTCAGTCTGAAAAGGAGGAGGCAGCCCAGAGTGAAGTGCTTAAGCCTTGAATACGACGGAGATTTAAGACAGACCTGTTTTCAGCTTTAACCGGTGATCAGCATCAACGTTCTGTGAAGGCTGCTAACTCAGACTTGGAGGTGCTGACCCATGAGGGGACATGCTTTCTGGACAGCCCTGGTTAGAAGTGGCTTGTCTGTGATTATCTTTTGCATATACCACATTGGACTGGGTTTTTGTTGTTGGTTTGTTGGTTTTGTTTTTTTTTTCTTTTCAGTCATAATATTTTATTATCAACACAAAAAGAGGCGGAAATATAATATACCTCCAGGCTGAATGTTTTTACAATGCTTTCAACTTGAAATTCAGGCTCTATGTTTGAAAGGTTAATGTAGAAAACTAATTATATTATCCTGGTAACCAAATGTGTGATGAGACATTTGTCTGTGTAATTAACAGTGAAGAACTTTTATAGTTTCATAAAATTGAATGCTACGCACAGTGTGCTTGGAGCATTTGTTTTGGAGAGATGTCCAAAGTGGAGATGTTTATGACTGATATAAAGTGAAACTGAAATGTGCTGTAATGCAGGTGTCTGTGCATTTTACAGCATCTCACATTGTTGAAATGGAAGGCAGCAGATTAATAACTTGACTGTGTCATGGTAAAATAAAGAATGTGTTCTTGGAGCAGGGAAATGATGCATAAGTTACTCACTAATTCCAAGAATTTATTCTGTCCTAGAAATAATATCCTTTGCAATTTATTCGTAGAGGAAGAAGTTGGCTTAACACTGTGAAGTTCCTTGGTACTTTTAATAGAATTATATCCCAAGTATGATTGTTGCAATAATTGCTTCTATAATTAAGACTGCGCAAAAGATCATTTGAGAACGTATATAAAATAAACTAACCTTACAGAGCATTTCCCTTTGGGATTGAAGTGTGATCTTGACCTAAGATATTTCCAAGAAGTTGGTGCACATCTGTTATTATTTTTAATTAGACAACCCCAGTGGTATATAAATGCTCACTTGTAGCTTCCTGAGATCTGATCCACCTGATACAGCTTGGCATGGAGTTTGCAGCTTCTGCTTTGAATCTTGCTGGGCATTGTTGAAACAGTTTGACCGAACAACTCTTCAGAAGAGTTATTTTGTTTAGGTGCTTCTTGGATCACTTCTGATTCATCCTCCAGTGGTGCATAACCCCCAGAATTCTGAATGGCCCCAGGCTTTGACCCCTGGCTTTGATTCTGTGGATCACTTTGCATTTGCTGATGTTTGGGATGTTTATTAACCTCCTGGGCCTTTCAGCAGGTGGAGGTATCAGTAAACCCACGTGTTTCACGCTTAGCTTTGGAGTGGGGGTGAGGGCATCTAATTTCAGAGTGCTTCCCTTTACCTGAAGATACAGTGTGATGCTTTGTGTGATGATGTGAAGAGAAGTAAGTGCTTCTAGATGACATTTTAGAGCAGCGATAAGATGCCTTAACTAGGATTTCTTAAATATCCCTCTGTCTGCTAGGGGTAGTAAAAGTCTCCATCTCATAACTCACATTCCTTGCCTGTCCCCCTGACAGCACTCGTGATTGTTGCTCTCCCTCTTGACTTGGGTTTTAAGTTTTTAATTTGGAAAGCGTGTTGTTGCCTGTGCTGCTTCACCGTAGGCTCTTACATGCCAGCTTACACAGGGATTGCTTCTTTGAGAAATGTGCACTTATCCAATCAGGTTGGCTGCACCACTGCCCAATTCATGTTACCCACAGAGCAGTCACAACAACTTTCCATTTGATTTAGGAAACCTTTAATCTGATAAGGAAGCATGCACGTGGCTCCTCTGTTTTCTCTGTGCTGAACATCACCATTTTCAGTTCCAGGAGCAAGATAAGAGGCAAAAAGAGCTGCGTTTGAAAGCTGGAATTTGATACGGATGTAGTTTTGCTGAGAAGGGCTGCCTAACTTTCTCCTAGGCTAAGTGTTGTTCTCTGAGGAGCCATTTGAATACTCACAGCAGTGCTTTGGTCAGTGCAGGCTGTGCACCAAAGGCGTGTGCCTCCCCCATTCCCTGCAGAGCTCTGAATTAGCCCTCACAAGTTCTTCAAACGCGGGCAGCTGAATTTTGCTGGCCCTGCTCCAGGCAGAGCGGCATTCAAGCGGTGCCTAACGAACTGGCATTTAATATGTTTGATTATATAACCTGCATGCTCTGTTGCAATTAGTTCTGAGCTCTTGAAACTTCCATATGCACCGCCTTGTTCTTTTCCCTCACCTCTGAAGGCCCGTTTCATTACGAAGCAGGCACATACTGTCAGCTCACATGTGTTTGTCTAGCAGCCTCTTGCTGCTTTTCCTACCCTCAGTGATTTGTGGACTCGTTCACAGTTT
This sequence comes from Perdix hodgsoniae, assembly GCA_035772895.1. Classification (NCBI taxonomy): domain Eukaryota; kingdom Metazoa; phylum Chordata; class Aves; order Galliformes; family Phasianidae; genus Perdix; species Perdix hodgsoniae. Next base: position 26,974,329 of record JAPSGF010000006.1, read on the forward strand.
GACACGAGGGTGGCAATCTCTGAGCTACAACGTTCCTTCCGTGGGCAGCCTGTTATGTAGCCAAGGAAGGAAGTTTTCCTTAGGAGTTGTGTTTGCCAGAACACGGGATAAAATCTGACTTTTTATGAGGTCGACCAGTCATGAATATTTCCCAAAATATTTATTATAAGTGCTAAAAAAAACCCAAATAAATGAATTTCAAATTATTGAAATCCTCGGGCCAAGAGAGTGTTTGTTGTTTGTGTACGTCAGAGGGGAAAAAAGATGTTATACAGCCTATCAGCCAACCTTCACTCCACTCATTCATACATCCAGTTCAAAAGATGAGCCTTAATTACATATTTGGTTATCACTGTTTTTTGCTGGAATATAATTAATGTTTTAACATATGGGTGTGTTTGCATGCCGTTTTGTCACTGTAAGTTGCACTTTGATAGTATTTGGCAAGTTATTTGGAAAACTGTAATCTGTTTGTAGGCATTTAGCCATATTTGTATAATAAGTTTAATATGCATAATAGTGAAAAATGTTCAGAAATATAGGAGCAAGAACTGAAGTAATGAATTATCAATGATACTTTATTAACTAAGGTTGTTAACAGTTCTGTTAGCAGATGCCAGTCATTACTAGGACACTTGTTTCAGATTTGTGCATTTGAAATCTGCAGCTTTCAAAGCAGTAAGCTGTAGCATTGCACGAACTTTCAGTAAGGAAGGTGATTGAATTTAATTTAGGGGAAGATTACTTTTTATGAATAATTGATTTGGAATTTATGAAAGGATTTTTGTCTTTTGTTGTTTTATAGAATCACAGTCAAGCCATCTGAAAAAAAAGTTTGTGTTTAGGGGGCCATCATAGAAATGATGACTATAACAGTAACTTTCTAAGGAAATTGCTAATATATTTCTGTTACTAATGTTATGTTCACGTGTAAGTTCCTAAACAGGGCTGTAATTTGTCATGCTTATCTATTTTGAGCAGTACTTTGCAGATGAACTCATTCCTTTGAAATAAAAGTAAAGGGATTATTATGGACAATCTAAATAGCAAAACCTTGGCCTTCAGTCTGCTGGTAGGAGGCATTCCCACCTCCCCAGGAGTGCTGAGGAATCCTCAGTGTGTCCCCACGTGGCTTCCAGGAAAAGGCTAGGTTACACACCAGCATGATGGAAAAGTCCCAGAGAGGGAAGAGAAACTGAATTTTGGCATGTGGGCTGGGCTGCATAGTCCAAACACTGTTCCTCCCTATCCTTGCTGCTATCTCAGGAGGCTTTCGCAGGTAGGTGATACAAATTTATTTTTTTTCAGTGTTTTGGTATCCTGATCAGCATTTGGAAAGGAGGGCTGGCTTTTAGAATTGTCGAGTAGCTTGGGTTGGAAGGGACCTTACACCCCACCCCACGTATCTCCAACCCATGCTGTGGGCTGGCTGCCCCTCAGCAACTCGGGCTGTCCAGGGCCCCATCCAACCTGGCCTTGAGCACCTCCAGGTATGGGGCACCCACAGCTTCTCTGGGCAGCTGTGCCAGTGCCTCCACTCTGGGTAAAGAATTTTCTCCTAATATCTAATCTGAATCTCTCTGCTTTTAGTTAAAAATCTCTTCCCTAGGATGCACTACTTGGAGCATTGCTTTTTTTCTTGGCACCTGATGTTCCTTTTTTTAATTTTTTTAAAACTTATGTTGTTATTATCTGTGAAGATGATTAGCAGTGGAATTGCTGGTAGCAGAATGCTGTCATTGGGCTTGAGCTAGCAGCCAGATGAGATAGAATCATAGATCCTTAGAGGTGGATGGAACCTCTGAGAGCTATTTAGTCCAATTCCCCTGCGGTAAACAGGGACACCACAGCTGGGTCAGGTTGCCCAGGGGCTGATCCAGCCGGGCCTTGGAAGTCTCCAGGGACAGGGCATCAACCACATCTCTGGGCAACCTGTTCCAGTGCCTTGCCACCCTGACTGTAAAAGATTTTTAACTTATATCCAACCCAAATCTTCTCTCTTCGAGCTTGAAGCTGCTCCCCCTTGTTCTGTTACCACAGACCCTGCTACAGAGTCTGTCTCCTTCTTTCCTGTAGTTCCCCTTTAGATACTGAAAGGCTGCTCTCAGGTCAACTCACAGCCTCCTCTTCCCCAGGCTGAACAGCCCCAGCTCTCTCAGCCTGTCCTCATAGGAGAGGTGTTCCATGCAATGGATCATTTTTGGCTCTCCTCTGGATGCACTCCAGCAGGTCCACATCTCTCCTGTACTGAGGACTCCCCATCTGGATGCAGTTCTCCAGGTGAGGCCTCACCAGCACAGAGCAGAGGGGCAGGATCACCTCCCTCACCCTGCTGGCCATGCTTCTTTCGATGCAGCCCGGGATACAGTTGGCTTTTTGGGCTGGGAGGGCACATTGCTGGCTCATGTCCAGCTTCCCATCCACCAGTAGCCCAAGTCCTTTTCAGCAGGGCTGCATTCAATCCTTTCATCCCCCAGCTTGTATTGGTAATGGGTGTTGCATTGGTAATGGAAGAGTGAGAAGTTAAATCTGTTTCAATGACAGTGTGTGCATTGAGGCAGATGGTGTTGTGAAGGCTGCTGCAGTAGCTGGGCAGTTAAAAAATAAAAGCCACAAAAGGATGGAGAAGTCATAACTGGATGGCATGAGTGAATGAGTTGATGTAAACTTGAGCGCTACAGGCTTCGCCTAATCTTCAGTATTATGTTTTCAAGGACCTTCCTTCCAAAGAAAAGACATTTCTGGGAGGAAAAAAAGCAGTTCATAAATGGGAAGTCTCCCTATTTTAAGTAGGGATCAAGAGATCTATCTAAATACACAGATATACTTAACCTGAGCTTCCGGAGAGTTGTTTGTTTGTTGTGATATGTATGCAGAGTTATTTCTGTTTGGAGACAAGTGTGCTCATGTCATTATAGAGGAAGACCTCTATAAAAAGAAACATGTGACCTGAATCAAGGCAGAATAGGTCCAATTAATATTTTATGTAATTGGGTAAGGGAAATTTAATCTTTCAGACAATGAGTCACCTGACCAGCAATGGAGCATACAGTCACTAAACCTAATAGAAGGAAGTGGGTGGGAAGTTTGGTTTTTTTTTGATACTACCTGCACATTGCCACTGAAGGCCAGTGGGAATTGCTACCATGAAGCTGCTGAGGGGAATGATGGTAAGGGATTTTATGGGAGCGTTTGGAGCTCAGGGGTGGCTGGGAAAGGCAGCCCTCAGCTCAGAGCCAAGAGTGAACAGTAACTGTGGTCCCACAGTGCTCCGAGACCTCTCATTTCCCATTGAGGCTGGGAAGTGAAACAGTGAACCCTTGACTGGCTTGAGTCCAACGAGCGTCACTTGTTAATTAAATCATACACACACATAAATCTGCAGACAGAATAGCAAAATACGCATCATGTGGAACTTCCCTGCAGATGGCTTTTTCTCAGTGCTTCAGCTGGAGCGAAGACAGCACTCTAGGATCTCTGCGTGGGGCTGACAGTTATTTTCTGAGTTCAGACCTGGAGCTTTCCTGAAAACCACCCGCTTTTCCTGCTGTGGTCGGGGTGGGTGAGAGCCAGCTGGCTCTGCACCAAGCGGAACCGGGGTGTGGGGTCAAGTGGGAGCTGCACTGATTCAGCACAGGCGTGCTCTGACCATACGGCTCGCTTAGAGGCCCCGTCAGCAGCTCCCTCTCTGGGTGCTACGTGTCCCTGGGCATGCTGAGCTTGGCCAAAATGTGCTGCTGCTTTTTTAACCCCTGACTGGCTTAGCCAGCTATCTAAGTGTGTGCCTAAGTTTAGGCAAGCGAATGGCACTTTTGAATTGATAAAATAGTTGACGTGCCTGGCATTAGCACGCTTTCACGTATCTTGTTGTCCTGGAGCTGGTGCATGCTGCGTTTTGGGTTTTGGAGAGTTTTGTTTTTATTTCTCCTGAAATTTTCTTTTCTCTTTTTCCGAAAAATAAGTTTATTTGGGGGAGGAGGAATGTAAATTGATTCAGGGTTACCAAGTATTACTGTGCAAAGCATACTGTGTAGGAAGAGTCAATCCATCAATTTCTTGATCTTTGTTATTCCATTTGCTTAAGATGTTTGATTTTTCTATTACCATTAAAAAAGAGAAGCTTCCTATTTCAGCAATGGTTATGAACACTTCCTTATTACTAGTGAAATGTAATGTATGCTTTTATGAGCAAAATAGCTACTATCTACTCAAAACATGTATATTCATTGTGCGATCAGCAGTTTTCTACATAAAACTAGTACATAAATGGAGCCAGGAGTATTAAACTATGTAATTGTTATTATTTAAATGTCCTGGATTTATTTGAAACAGGCACATTTTTCTCATATATATTTTCATTTTGCGCCCATAATCTACGTTTTGAAGACATCCAGCAGTTAGGCTGTATACAGTTATACATGTATTAGCTGCTTTTTAATTTATTCCTGTATAATCTGGTAATATTAAATTCTGTGAAGTAAGGAACTGATCCTGTTTATTAAGATCAATAGATGCAGCGTTACACTCTGTGTATGTGTGTTGTGATTACTTTGTGTTTTTTCTCTGTAGGATCTATTCTTAAGCATATAGCAAACTGATACATAAAGGTCTGATTCCTTAGGCTGTATTCAGAAAATATTCAGTGATGTCAATGCCTGAATAGGATCAGTCTCTTAAAAGGATAGAGTATTTGTAACTGCTCTAGCTATTATTATTTCCTTCTGCAGAAAAATAATCTTGCTCATCAAAGCTTTAGAAATGGCATGAAGAAAGCCAAGTTCAGCAGGTCTTTTAACCATGCAAGACCTCAACCATTGCTGTGTTAAAGCGTAGCTCAGGACGTACCCACTGCTGTTCAACCGTGTCTTTCTGGCTTTTATTTATTTAGTTTTGTACTCCAGCAGCTAGAAACGTACTGGCATCTCAAATCACTAATCTCAACCCATTACCGTTTTTGCTAATTTACAGTGATAACTGTGGCTCTGTTTTCATTAGGAGATGAAAGCCGGGAAATTAAAAAACAAATTACAGGGATGAGAAGATTACTGAATGACAGCACTGGAAGAATCTATCAGCGAGTTGGCAAAGAAGGAGAAAAACTGAAGGAGGAGCCCCAGGATTTAGACTTAGCCTGGGTCCAGCACCTGGATCCCCCTGCAGAGTCTGAGGAGAGCCTTCATCCTTGTGAGAGCGACGCATGGAATGAATTATCACCCCAAGATAACCATTTTTCAGGGCAATATGGAACTCGATCCAAAACGTTCCAGAATCAGACACGAACCATGGCATCCAATGGTATGATCTAAACTACATACTAAGAATAGTGCTTTTTCTTTTTTCCTTGTGCTGCACTAAGTTTCTGCCTTTGTTCTGATGATTTATTATACCGCTGCACTGAAATCAGTTATAGTTTGGAGTCAACAAAATGAGCACATAGTTGTCACTTTGAAAAGGTGTGAAAGTGGCATAGTGCTTTCTGCTACCATCTGTCTTAGGTTTTAAAACGGATTCCTGGTGATAGGACAGAATTACTCAATTCTGTTATATAGGCTTAATTTCTTTACAGAACTTCTTAAAACAGCTTTGGCCACTGTTATTATATTCATGCCTAATTAAATGTCAAATGCTACCACTCTTTGCAGTGAGTAATGTAGCATTGCTGTGGCACTTCTTGTAGAGCAGGATTCTAGTGACTGTCAAAAGCTGATGGAATCAGGCCTACAACTGTTTGCTGAACTTAAGGTACAAAATCCCAGTGTAGCCGTAGGGTCTTACTCTGGCATCACCACTGGAGAAAAGGTAGGATGGAGCCTACCTATGAATGTACAAGACAGTGGTCCATTTTGTTCTGGCAGCAATTCTATCTTAAAGTAAGTGTGGGGGGTGTGTCCTTTGAATGCATTTCTCTTACTGTCATCAGTCACAGAACTGAGGTTTTACTACCAGAATCTTGAAGATCTTCTTTAACAATCCAAACTAAGGTTTTTCCTCCAGATATTCAGCCTTGCACTTAAAAAGGTTTTCATATTAAAGGAGCACCTCAGTTCTGTCATCTGGTAGGCAAGAAAAAAAAAGATTGCACTTTCTGTAGATTGCAGTTTCTAGTTGACTCTGAAGGTACTCAGACTTCCTCTATAGTTGTGTGTTCTTATCTAAAGGCAAATGTGCTCTCATTGCTTGTGTCATACAAAAAAAACAAAAAAAATTCTATTGTTATTCTCAGTACTGCCCTATAGGAAGTGTCGTCCCTGTACTGAAAGATACACAGACTTAAGTTTCACAGGACTGAGTGTTTCTCCATACAGACAGTGATTCACTCAGCTGTACCAGGTGATGTGGAGAAAGGTTGCAGTAAGTCATGCTAGGTTTGTTTGCTTTGTAACACTTTTTATTTAAAAAAAAGAGGGAAAGAAGAAAAAGACAGCCACTATTTAAAGAAACGGAGGGCAAAGAGACCTAATGCTTGTTTTAGACTTGAATGCAACATCCAATCTGCGTATACTGTGGTGGGATTTTAAGTGTGGAAGGACCTGGCTCTCTTTTTTGCCTGAGAGTTCCTGGGCACCTGCAGCGACAGTTCTCAGCACGCATAGAAGTGCCTGAGCCTGCACAGTTAAGGTGCCTGGTTCCTGGATTCAGAAAGTAGGTGGAGCAGCACCTATTTCCCCCTTAGGGGCCTGATTCAGCATGTGAACTAAACCACGTTGACGGGATTTGGCCCCATCTGCAAGAAAATGTCAACTCTTTAGTATTCTATATTTTGTGTATGAGAAGAGATTTTTGGCTGACTGTTGATATCCCACAGTATCAACAATAATCTCTGAGAAAGTTGAGTGGTCTCACTGTCCCTGCAGAATGGATGCCCAAATCTCCCATCTGTTGGGGAAGTGCACGGAAGGAGGCTGGGTGGAGATACCTTTCACCCCTCCCTTTGCAGCTCTTCTACTGCAGAAAGGAATGTAATCTTTAGGCTATTGCATAAAGCTGGGTGTGGGCCCCCTCCCCTGGCCACCTCTGAGAGGTGGCTTGCCCAGTTCTTTGAGGGCAGATTACAGGTTCTGCCTGGAGCTGGGTCTTCTGGATCCTACTGGGCAGTCTCTCTGCTTGGGTTCTGGTGCCCAGCCTGACAATGACATGGGCTGCAAGTGATCTTTGTAAGCGTTCCTCATCTAACACAGTTTTCTGGGGGCAGAAGAGCACACTGTTCAGAGCGCAGGATTATAACCTAGGCTTGTCAGGCTTAGGTGATGACTGGGGAGATATCCAGGCCCCTATAGCTGGTGATTTGAGTAAAGAAACCATTTCTGGCCATTGAATAGTTATTGGATGGGAAGCTAGGGTTTGGCAGATATTCACTGTAGGCTGCCTGAATTACTCAAATTGAATGTTACGGGCATCTCAGGGCATCTAGTATAGCTATTTACTTGCATGATGAAGGTGGTTCAGGAAAAGGCTGGAATTAATGTTCAATAAATGCTGGCGTAGAAAGCAGTTGTGAAAAAGATATTGGCAAAGAACAGACAAAAAAGAGGGAAGGAGGAATGAGAAGAGTGGGTATTGCTGCAACAGACGGAAGAAAAGGCAAAGCAAAGTGATTTGTTCCAAACTGGACTTAAGGCAGCAGTTCTGCAAGTCAGGATGTCAGGTCGATGTCTGTGACCTGCTGATTTTAGCAGAAGCATCTTAGGGCTATAAACTGTGATAAGCATGCCTATCCGATTACAGCCACCAGACTCGAGTCTGTCTGAAGTAGTTTCACTTCTTCTGTCCTGTAGGTAATCTGGCAGTGATGCAGCAGCTGGATTTCTTTTTTTGGTTACACCGAGACTGTTTGCAGTGGATTTCACTTGTATGCTTTTCAGATATAAACTTGCATAGCAATGTTACACTAAATGAATTTACTCTCAACAAATCTGGCTGCAAGAACCACCGTCCTGGGCTACTTGCTGCTCACACAGGGGAAGCAGTGTAGTTCTGTGATGTGTTTCTGTCTTCTCTCAATCATACGAGCCAGTATCAAATTCACATGCTGGCTCACTTCCAAAAGAGAAGGAGATGGCTCTTTAAAGACTCCTTCATAAAAATAAAAAGTCTGTTCTCTTTTTGAAATTAAAAATTGATTTATAACAAGTTGAAAAGGGTTGCTTTTGTCCTCTAAAAATGATAAAGGTAGTGCTTGGAACAATGACTGAGAACACTCTACAAGATGTTTCTTACAAAACAGAAGCTGATCAGAGGAGGGAGGGTAGAAATAAAATAAAAAACCCTCATGAATATGTATGAAGTCAGTAGAACCCTGCTTTGATTTGAAATATTGGTGGTCTCTTTTCCTGTTTCCAGTATCTATGGTAGATTTACATGGGTAATTTCTATCAATGCTAATGGGGATTATGATGTAAATCCCCCATGCCTCAGTGGGAAAATAGACCTTTTGGTTTTCCATCGGGAGCCTCAGCGCTTGCGTGCTTTCATTAGGATTGTATTATATTGCAAGAAGGAAGATGTACAGGTATTTAGTGGTGGAATTTGCTTGGTCCAATTTTTATGAGTAATTCACCACAATGTAGAGTTTTTGTTAAGAGGAAAACAAAAGCCGGTAGCCCTGTCTCCCACTGTAGTCTCCCAGATACTATTTCCAGAGTCCCAGTTTGAATACTTGATTCTGATGAAGACATAAGTCTTATCCTAAGGAACATCTTAATCTAAAACAGCAGAGCAGTGAGGAAGGTGTAGCCTGGAGGAAGGGATGAATAGGATTTTCTCACTGCCCACTTCTCTAATTAATAAACTTTCCTAATTTTCTGGGACTCCACGTTTCTGGGAAACACATGCTCCATTTCTGCCATACCTGCTTGTCTTAATGAAAAGTACAGAGTTATGCTGATGCTATTAAATTTGAAAGTAGCCTTGACCTTCACATCTATTTTAAAAAGTCTACATCAGCAAATAGGTAGAAGGGTGTTGGAGCCAAATTCAAGGGTTCTGAGTTACCTGTTGCAAAGCTTAACAAGTACAGAGGGGAAAAAATGTTACAGTAGGCTAACAACACTTCATGAGCTGCTCAAAACGGAAAATCCAATCTGTGCCCCAAGGAGCTTTCAGTGTGAAAACATAGGATACGAAGGAAGGAGGAGTTCAAACAAAGCAGGTTTGTGCTGAGTCAATAATCCAGTTTTGTTTTAGTAGGAATCTTTCAGATTTAGTTTCACAAGTAACTCATTTCTGGGAGAAAAACCACCGCTTTTCTCAGGTGTGATGGATTTTGCATAACACTTAACAGGCTGAATGGAAGTGGACAGAGAACAAGAACCTGGAAAGGGAGTTTTGAGGAGCATAGGGCACGCTATAAGACCTAAGAAAGAGTTGGATCAGTTCAGCTGTGGCTAGGTTCCCATTAGCCATTGCAAATGAAAATTGAAGTCAGAGAATGTGTGCAGGTCTGACATCAGTGGAGCTCTGATGAAAAGAGTGCAAACCAAACCTAAAAATGTATTAATAACTGGTTTGGCTTCAGAGGAAAGCAAAAGTAATAATGAGAAATGGAAGGATTTATGAGCAAAGATAAAATGAGTTGCTTGTGTTCACTTTAGCCAAGAAATGATTAAAGGGCACCTGATAACTGTCAGGATATAGAAGGAAAAGGGAAATATACCCTCTGAAGTCCACCACGTGTGACACCAAGTGAGATGATTTTTGTTCCATCCATTCATGTATATCTTCATAAAGTGATCATCCCTGCTCTTGCATGCTTTGACGAGCAGTAAAATAGCCATCAATTTAAATGATGCTAAGCACATTCTGAAATGAAGGGAGGTACAGTCCATCTGGCCTCAGTTTCAAGCAGGTACTGCTAGGAGTTTTGTTGTAGTGTGAATTTGTTTGTTTGTATATTGCAATATTAAAGCCAGGGATACTGGTTATTTTACACTAAAGCACAGGATACAACTGTTCAGGTAAAGCTTGAAAACTTGGAGCTGTTACAGCCTGTCCTAATTGAGGGCCTACCATGCAAAACATCTGGAAGCCAAAGCAGTAATGATATCATTGCAAAGAGGTAGAATTGTGTAAATTCAGTTAAACACTAGTAAGAGCTACTACAGAAGGAGAATCTGGTCAAATACAATGTGAATCATCAAAGAGAAACTTCAGAAAACCCATCTTGTAGGTTGCAGTATTGGAAAACATGCCATTAGAAACAATTCCGCATTGGTGACAGAGGAGCAAATCTGAAAGATTTCCTTGCTGGTGGTTCATTTCTAGTCTGCTTTTTTATATTTTTTTTTCTTTTTCTCTGAATAGAAGATTTTATTTTCATTCTCAATTCTTCATGTGGTAAAGAATCACATGTAACATTCAAGCAGTTTAAAAGTTCTAAGGCCCCCATTGAATCTGCGGTATAAACCTTTATTACGCAGCCTGTCTTCATTCTTTGTAGGACTGCTCTGAGAGATGGGCTTTTTTGTGTGTGATAAAGTGAGTATGTTTATAATGAGGTTTGGTGCTATTGTTATTCAGGATGAACTAGCCTGACAATAGAGAGCCCTGCTGTGAAGAGTGCATTGTATTCAGGCTCTGAGCCATCCCCTACTGTATATAATTGCACATACCAGCAATTGGATAAAGCCTAGCAGCCTCTTCCTCTTAAAGGACCACATAGAAAATTATTTGCTTTTTTGCTTTGGATCTAATTTCGTGATCAAGTGTATTGATGACAGTTTCAAATGCTTGTGGGTCATTTTTATTTTTATTTTATTTGTGGATTACATAACCTCTCCCCTAATTTTTTTTCCTCTCTCTTTCAGGAGAAATCCCAATGGTGAATTCATCAATTGGACCAAACTGCTGTACATGTAATTGCCAGTCAACTCTACAGGCTATTCTTCAGGAGCTCAAGACCATGAGGAAACTGATCCAAATTCAGTCAGGTATAACGACCAGTCCCATGCGTGTCCATGACTAGCATCTCCTTGTTGGAGAAATGGCCTGGTAGAAAGAAGTCTGCCTAGAGGCTCAGCAAAACCTGGGTTGTTTCCTGCTTTAATGACACATTGTTCAAAGTGAAATCTGCACATGCTCTGTGGAAATGTGATTTTTATTTCTCAGGGCCAGATCCTTACCCGTAACAAGAGACATTAACTTCTAAGAATCTTTTGTGGCTAAATTTGAGAAAACTAATGTGGCTAGATGCTGTAGTACTGGGAGCTGAATGGTAGGCCTGTTAGGCTTAGATGCCATAACTACCCCCAGTTTCTGTGTATTTGTTCAGAACTGGGGGATGCTTCTTTACCTGTCACTATCTAGTTCCCTAACATTAGGGAAAACAAAACAAATTTGGAAGGCAACTTGAGGCTATTGTACAACAATTCATTCAAAGATCTTTCAAGTTCCAGCTTCACCATAGCCTAAGCTGAGCTAGCTGCTGTACATTGCGGGCTCTCCTGTTCTTCAGGCTGGCTTATCTGTTCCCCTGTTGAGCTGTGTTCAGCTTCCAGTGGAGCTAGCAGAAATCTGTTTGTTGGGGAACACTCTGAGGGCTGGGTGTCTGCTGGGTTAGGAGCTGTGCAGTGCCAGAAAAGCATTAGAACCAGATGTTCAAGAAATGTTTTGATGTTGTGCTAAGGGAGATGGTTTTGTGGCAAGATATTAGTGGTGGGTGGATGGATGGACTAGATGATCTTTTCCAACCTGGGTGGTTCTATGATTCTAAGATAATGGGCAGCTGGGAATTAAGTGGTTCATTGTAGGCTGCAGTGAAGCTGCAGCCTCTGTGCTTCGTAAAAATTAACATAGATATTAATGAGGAGTTAGATTGGTGGTTTTGTCAGTTGAGTTCCCCACCTGCTGTGAATGATTGGGAATGGAGCTATGGAGATCGTTCTGTTATGGTAGCTGTGCAGTACCAGCTCTGTAAGAGTAGGGAGTGTGGAGTAATTACACAAATATGGGTGGAGTGAAGGGCTTATCAGTGAGCCAAGAGAAGGATCAGACAGATTTTGTAATCTGTATTGGACTGGAAATGCTTTTTAAAAGTCATCCATTTACAAAAAAAGGACACAAAGGCCCAGTTTTAAAGTCCTGTCTGGGACAGGGAATTCTTTGCACAGTTAAACTGATTGCATTATGTGCCTGATTAAAAATGACCAGTGAGTGAGAGGTACAGACTGCAGTTTACGTCAGAAGAGCTGGTTCCTCGATAGCAAGAACAGTTCTAATTTATTATATATCTACCATATAAACAGTTTGTGAATCTCTTAATGCAAAGGCCAGGGTGTACTTCATATTTCCTGATACGTATGGAAAAATGGTTTTGTAGAGAAAAGAAATGTTTGGTCTTTTTTGTTGCTAATAGGAAAAAAAACAAAACAACAACATGTAAACATGTATATGAAGGTGTAGTAATTTCTTTTGGTGTTCAGATGGCCTTCTGTCCAAATGCTAAACAAAAAATTAGAGCATTGTAAGTTCTTATCAGGAATGAAGTGCCCTGGAACTCATGTAATAAGCAGTGTAATAAGGTTTCTTTTTTCCTTAGTCTTTGCAGATGAGGACCGTTTGTATCTCACTTGTAGTTTGGAACGGATTAGATTTGCGTGCGGTAAAACAAAGATGTATAGCACTTCAGATTTCTTTTTCATTTTGCTCTTGATCTTATTAACTGATCCATGGAGACAAGTCATTGTGTCTGCAGTGTTCTGTCACATTGGCGTGGGTTCAGGACTGGTGCCTTAATTTGTACAAATGACTTTGAATAGTGGGCACTGGAAAATGCGAAACATTGATAAATACAAAATATGATATCGTAGGTTTCAAGTTGAAGACATGAACTGTCAGTTTCTGTGCATGAGCAAAAAAACCAACCTGATATAACTGTGCGACTTCTTTCCTAAAAATTAAAGTATTGAATAGTGTTTTCACTCATTCTTGACATAATAATATTTGAAATGTTCTTGCTGAGCTAATTAACTTGGTGACTGCGCTCAGAAAAATAACTGTAATTGCATTAGCACTTGTGCTGTTTTATAAAAGATGCTTAAAGACAGTGAGATTTTCAGTCATTCAAGAGAGCATACAAATTAATCATTACTTAAGTCCTTCATGTCACTGGCCACGCAGTGGTCACTAGGAAGAAAAGCCATATATTTCTAACTTCCTTAAAATAGTGTTCATCAATATGTCTTCAAATACCTCATACTGGAGCTCGGTGTCATTATCTGCATTGTACATGCTGGAAAATTATGCAAAGGCGATAAAATGTAACTGTTCCACATGCACAAACAGCACTGAAAACTATACCATTTATCCAGAAGATGAGTTCAGTGTGCCTGTAGTTTAATGGTGTGTCTGTGTGGTTATACATGTTTCTTTGTCTATAAATTTAATTCATTACTTTTTTCTCATTCAGCTGGGACTCAAAACAGACAACAACCTCCTGTTCCTCTGATTTGTGCGCAAAAGTCAACAATATCAAGGAAGAGAAATAAAAAGAAAAAACTGCCCCTCAAAACTGTTGAGCCATTTACTATGAATAAGAAAACCAGTGCTGCAGAGAATGATAAGAAGCTGTCAGTGAACCCTGAAAGTTCCAATCTGCAAGCAGTCGAACCCCCTCTCAACGTAGAAACCCCTCTTTCAGGATTTGGAATTATCCTTGAATCAACTTCATCAGATGTAAGTTATATTTCAATACATTGAATCACAGGTTTCTAAAGCGCTGATGTGGGAAAACATGTACATGTCAGCTTGAAATGTATTTCCTCTTTGTGTCGAATAAACAAGAAAACCTTGGGTAGATTTGAATGGAGACAAACACTGTAGTTCTGATAGTTTTTTGTTTTCCAACTTTCACAAACACGAAGTTCAGTCTTGAATTTAAGGCTTCCTGTTGTCTGAGCTTGCAGTGGAAATTTGTTCTTCATCTTTCCTGGTCCCAAGAGCCACCATGAGATCAGGAAAATTAGACATTTATAAACAGTTCCAAAACTCTGTCATTTATTGACTAATTCAGGTAGTTCTCTCATATACCCTTATCCTACCAGGATGTAATCATACACTTTATTTTATGACTGGCTGGTTCTGCTAGCTTCAGAGGTCTTCTAACGTCCATAAAGCTCATACCCAAGTCTGCTCCTTTAGTCTTCAACATTGTGGTTTCTAGATAAGTGCCTTGGCACTATTGATAATTTGACTGTAACTGAAGGAGCCAAAATTTCTTGCTCTTAAAACATGTACTTGTCACATGTAAAATTGCACAAAGACCGCTTTCTTGATTCACATAACACGTATGAATGAATAGAAACATCATGTATTTGGTGGCTGATTTGCTTTGTTTAATGACCAAACAGATGTTGTCTGAATTAGTTCACTGATGAGTAAACTGATGGTTAATTTCTTTAATACATTTTTAATTTTGAGAAGGTAATTTCCAATTTTGTAAATACTGTGAGATAGAAAAGCATAATTAAATTCAGCATCAATAAGCATAAATGAAAACAATGCTGCAGATAATGTTCTACCTTTCTGAAAGTGGGAACTACTAATATAAGAGAGCAGTGGGTAATTCAGTTATACAGATGCAAGCCACACCACTAATTAGGTTGCAGTCTCATGCCATAGGGTCTCTGTAGTGATATGAGGTAACTAGTTCCATGCTTTCTCTGAGGTTTCTCAGAGGTCCTTATGTACTATGATGTCTTCTGATGTTTGAGGGAATGTTTTGGGGCAAGGCCAGTGATTTATCTCCAGTGTGTTTTTGCTGCTTAGTTTGTCTTTGCTTGTGGCACTCGTTTCAGCTTGAAACATAGTTTTGAAAATAGTGCTTTTGTTTTGTGCTTGCAATGGAATTTAATTTGATTTTATGAATGTGTTTCATTGCTGGACACAGTCCTTTGCAGATGCCAGTTTGAACTTAAAGAACAGCAAACCTGTGGTTCGTAAATCAGATCTTCGTCTGCCCTCCCATGCTTTGGACAGCATTTACCACAGCAGTTGTTTGAATATAGTTACAGAGCTCCAAGACAAACAAATTGATTTTTGTTTTGCCTTTGGAAATAAAACTGTTGAGTTCTGAAAAGAGATACGTTTAACAGTGGAAATAAAATGTGACCTTAAACATTTTGAGAAAGCTAAATAAAGTCATTTCTTTCTGAATGAATGGTAGTATTATCTTTTTCTGTGTAGCCATAAGGATCTGTAACGTGCTCACTACCAGTAGGTCTGAGTGCCTAAGGAAACTGGAAGATGTTTTGCAGAGCACTGTCATTTAATGTTCTCTTTACAATATTGCATGAGTCGTGGGGTCATACACAGTACTGCTGCCACTGTAGTTTTCCCCATGTTTATTGAACTTTAAGGTCGTACAGTAATCTGAGTTGGAAGGGATTGTGGCTTTGAAGTATCACGGAGTTCCAGCTCCTAGCTCCACACAGACCACCCAAAATCCAAACCCTGTGTCTGAGAGCGTTGGCCAAACACTCCTTGAACGCAGCTCAGTGCCGTGCCCACTGCCCTGGGCAGCCTGTTCCCTGCCCACTGCCCTCTGGTGCAGACCCTTTCCCTAACACCCCCTGCCCATCCCCTGACACAGCTCCATGCCATTCCCTCAGGCGCTGTCGCAGAGCTCAGAGCTGCCCCACGAGACCTCCCCTCTCTCTCCTCTTCTTTAGGCTGAACAAACCAAGAGACCTCAGCCACTCCTGATACATCTTATCCTCCGGACTCTTCACCATTTCTGTAGCCCTCTAATAGTTTGTAGCCCTTTTTGTGCTGTGGCACCCAAACTGCACTCAGTGCTGGAGGTGAGGCCACACAGCACAGAGCAGGGTGGGACAGTCCCTTCCCTTACCCAGTGGCAGTGCTTGGGCCTGGTGCACTCTGTGGTATGGTTGGCCTTTTTGGCTCCCGGACACACTGCTGACTCATATTCAACTCGCCATTGACATCTTTGCTGAAGATCTCAGTTTCTTTTACAGAAAATTAGAGCTACATAACCAAAACCAATGCAATTAGTTCAGATTTGCAAAGATGAAATAGTGCTGCTTATGAACGTGGAAGAAGTCTTTGTTCAGCTCAGCGAGACCAACTGTTAATCTGGACCTTGGGTCAGATAGCCCACTTTTTTATGTAATGATCTGTTACTTTTAGTTACACCTTCTTGTGGTTGTTTTACTGTTGTGATGTTTCATTTATAATCTAATCATTTCTAATCTAAGCAGGGCAGCCTACTGGAATGTTTAGGATTAATTCACTGCCTGTTAATTTTAGCACTGCACAAGCCTTTGGCATTCAGGTCTTATTTATTTTATTGTAAAGGAGTAGTTTACTCACCAGTTCCTTATGCCAGGATCATTACCTGTTAACAAATGCTTTTCCTTTTGAGAAATCGCATTTAAATTGATCATAAAGTTTAATTAGGTACTGATTGTCTTTGATGGAAGAATAATTTTCAGCTAAAGGAGAGCAAGTATAAATCAGTATTTTTCCTTCAGCCAATATAGAAATTGATTAAAATATTTAATATGAGGAATTCAAAACTAAAATAATATTGACTTCTCCATGCTGATGCACAGGTGAGGTTTCAACTGCATTTTACAGCTGTTTTAGTGAGAATGACTTGTCTGTCCTAGCGTGCTGTTATCATTGAGGTCATCTTAGATTACTATCTTAAGACCAAAGAAGCGAAATAGGGTAGGATGCTTTTGACACCATGACAGCTGCAACCTGTTTTTTGAGTAATGTGAAGTAGATTTTTTCCCAAATAGTAAACTTGGCCCATATATATTTACATTTGAAAATCTTGTTGTCACCAGAAACTTAGAAGTAAAATATTAATAGCCCACCTACATCAGAAGTTTGTCAAATGTCAAATAGAGTAACTCTGTTTTGCTGGATCCAGCATTTTTACAGTTCTCATGGCAAGAAAAACAACTTTTTATCCAGGAGAAACTGACGAAAATGTGTTTTCCAGTTTATTATTTTTTTATTACTATCTGCATATTTTACGAATCTTCATTCTGACTTCCAAAAGCGTCGTGGTCTTCACTTTCTGTGTGCCCATCACCCAGTAAGCATGCATGTTCGGTGATGGTGTATGCTTTGAAGATATTTCTTGCTGTAACTCTCTTGGTATTGATTTTAAAAATCCATGGAAAAAGAGTTATGCAGCCAAATCCTTCTGCAGTTGGCAGCCCTTTTCTCCAGCTAGACTCAATAAATTTGCAGGTGATTTGATGTAGGCTGGCATTTGCTCTTGCTCTGTAAACATTTTCAAAAATGCACCATCACTGGTGAATGTATTTTCATACAGGGAAAAAAAGAAGAAAGAGCAAGTCGTTAAGAATGAGGCTGTAATGTTACTTTATTTTCTCATATCACAACCACGGATTTGTTGTTTTGTTTTTTTGTTAACCCCTTCCAGCTTCCAGATATCTTAAAAAATATGGTCTTTTCTTGATGTATCTTCAAGCTATATAAATAATTATTCCATGCAGGTGCCTTGTATAAGCATCTTGCGGTGATGGACACAGAAAGAAGAAAATGCTGTAAATATTGTTCATGTAATTTCTGATTTGTACAGACAGGGGCAGCAAAAAAACTCAGAAAGTGGACTTCTTTGAAGGCCTTTGTCTGCTTTGGCCCATGGTGTACTTGTGACAAGTCTGATGAAATACAACATGATTTTTTTCCCTTCTTCTGCTCCTCCATCTCCTTTTCTGGAAGTGATTTGCCACTGAGATTTTTTGTGCTGAAATAAGCCATGTGCGTAACATCATCCTGTTCTGAGGATGCATTTAGGGGATATGAAACCAAGGGAGAAGTAGCTGATCAGCAAGCCCTGGCGAAGAGACAACGTTCAAGTCATCCTCTACTTCATTTCATATAGATGGTATTTGCACTGAGAGCCCTCAAGTTGCATGGAATGGGGCTGTTGGCCCTGCATTTGTCCTTCCTGGAAATACCTGGCTGTCCCACAGCGTGCTAATCAGCATCGTTTGCCAAGGAAACAGGTCCATAAAATTGATTAGCTAAATGGCTCAAAAGCTTTGTGTAGGAATAGTGCTCTAGGATGATCATCTGGTTTGTAATTATTATCCAATATTGAAAGGTATCTCTTTTCTTTTTTGTTAGCTGTACGCCTTGAAATAATGTCAATGATTGTTAACTATTACAGTGGCTAGACATAAGTATGATTATTTGATTTGCCTTTTGAAGTTCTTATTCACTGATGGAGTTTGATTTCAATGAAGTAGGCTGCTGTGGTATTGAACAGTTGGAAAAAGATTCATGGTTTGATTATTTAAGTGATTGAGAAATCTTACCAGATGCATGATTGAAGTAAAATAATGTGTTTGAATGCCATTTTAATTAAAACATTTGTGTTCTTTTGGTAGCCAGAAGTGCAACTTGCAGAAGGCTTTGATGTCTTCATGCCGAAATCTCAGCTGGACTCTATATTATCAAACTATACTCGCTCAGGAAGTCTGCTATTTAGGAAGCTGGTTTGTGCATTTTTTGATGACCAGACTTTGGCTAACTCTTTACCAAATGGCAAAAGGAAAAGAGGGCTCAATGACAACCGGAAAGGACTAGACCAAAATATTGTGGGTGCAATAAAAGGTATGTTTTTACTTTCTTTCATACGTGTAACTAGAACATATTTTCAGCTGAGAAGGATGTAAAGGGATTAGAATTTCTGACGTGCATTAGGTCTATTAAAATATGCAGTCTTATTTTTATTCTCTTTCATTCACTTGTTAAAAATAGATTCTACAGGGACAGCTTGTGTTAAGTTTAAGCCAATGATTCCAGTTTCTGAAGTCAGGCTCTAAGGTTAGAATCTCAATGTTCTTTTAAGTTAATTTTTTTTTTTTTTCTGGATATCAGAGGCACAAAGAAATCTTGAAAACATAATGAGATCATAACTGTTCCTCTTTAATCAGAATTCTGGGGCTTGCTGTATATCTGACTGTGTCTGCTCTGTAAATAGTTCAGTAGTTGGTGGCTGAATGGGGGAGAAGTGGAAGATTATGTTGGGACCAGGAGATAAGTCTGTTGCTCATAAAAACTGTGATGGTTTACCTTTTGTGGAAACAAATTTCTTAGTTGGGTGTTTCTTATGTTGCGTGTTTTTTGCTAGTGATCACTACTTCCCAGGTTCCAGAATAACACATCTACCATCAAAGACTGTGATCACAACATATAAAGAGCTAGCTAGCATTACATGGGAGATTCTGAATTGGATTCTGCAGCTTCGAAATCTCATATAGCAGAAAAAATACACAAGTTATAAAAAGCCAGGCTGCACTGCAAAACAGAGCTGACCAAGCACAAATTCAGGCTGACCAAGATAAAATACAGGCTGGGCAGAGAATGGCTTGAGAGGAGCCCTGAGAAGGATTTGAGGGTGTCCACTGATAAAAGACTCATCAGGAGCCAGCAATGTGTGCTTGCAGCCCAGGAGGCCAACCATATTCTGGGATGCATCAAGAGAAGTGTGACCAGGAGATCAAGGGAAGTGATTCTGCCTCTCTACTCCGCTCTCGTGAGATCGCATCTGGACTACTGCATCCAGTTCTGGAGCTCCCAACACAAGAAAGATGTCAGGCTGTTGGAGTGGGTCCAGAGGAGGGCTGTGAAGATGATCAGAGGGCTGGTGCAGCACCCCTATGAGAAGAGACTGAGAGAGTTGAGGCCCTTCAGCCTGGAGAAGAGAAGGCTTTGGGAAGACTTTATAGCGCCCTTCTTCCAGTGCCTGAAGAGGGACTACAGAAAAACTGAGAAGGGACTTTTTATAAGGGCATGTAGAGACAGAATGAGGGAAAATAGCTCTAAATTAAAAGAGGGTAGATTTAGACTAGGTATTAGAAAGAAATTCTTTACTGTGAGCGTGGTGAGACATTGGAACAGGTTGCCCAGATAGGTTGTGGATGCCCCATCCCTGGAAGAATTTCAAGGCCAGAGTGGATAGGCTTTGAGCAACATGTTGTTGTGGGAGGTGGTCCTTGTCTATAGCAGGTGGGTTAGAAATAGATGATCTTAAGGGTCCAACCCAAACCATTCTATAGTTCTGTGATTATTGTAGGGCCTCTGACTTGTCCTGAGGTACAGGAAAAGCTAACCTAGGTGACATAAAGCAATGAGAAGAATTCCTGTAAGCACATTGGCAGCTAGAAGAGGAGGGGAAACCTTTTGCAGCCACTGCTGTATGTAGTTTCACCCCCCACCCTCATGCAAGAAAACCACTGACATACAAGGAGTGAGTCCAGTGGATGGCCACCAAGATTGTTGCAGGATTGAAGTAGGTAAGTGGTGACATATGTGTGTGAATTGATGTGTGAGAAGAGGATAAGAGAACTGGGATCAGTCAACCTGGAGAAGAAAATGTTCAGGAGAAACCATGTTGCTGTCCATTACTGCATAGTGGAATGGCATAGAGAAGGTGGAGCCAGATTTAAGAGGCA
The DNA here is from genome assembly GCA_035772895.1 of Perdix hodgsoniae. Classification (NCBI taxonomy): domain Eukaryota; kingdom Metazoa; phylum Chordata; class Aves; order Galliformes; family Phasianidae; genus Perdix; species Perdix hodgsoniae. The sequence continues at coordinate 26,994,785 of JAPSGF010000006.1, forward strand.
CAAGAAGCGTTGGACCCATGGAAAATTTCAGCCTGATATAAGAAGCTTTTTTAACATGAGGGTAATCAGATAGTGGACCAGGAGCTCAGAGGGGCTGCAGGATCTCCGTTCCCAAAGGTGTTCAGAATTTCATTGGATGTGGTCCAGAGTATCATGATCTAGTTGACTGTGCTTTGAGTAAGAGGTTGGACACGGAGACCTCCAGAGGTCCTTTTATCCCGTGTGATTCTTTAATAAGGTCTCTGTGTCATAGTCTTAATACCCTACCTTTTTTTTTTCCTTGAGCTCAGTCGTCTGTGAAGATCTGAAGTTGAATTCCCTTCATCTGCATCTTGGTCTTCCCAAAAAGCTTTAAGTGAAAGAGAAATGAATCAAAATAATAAAAAAAAAACCCTCTACTTGGACCAGTACTGTAGTAAAAAATTGTTTTTCAGTGATGCAGTAGCCCTATTAAAAGAGCAGTCACTGTGGAGAGCAGTGTTTCTCAGTAGCTAAGTTTGTATTATCAGAGCAAACTCTGAAGTCTAGAACAACCTCTTCTGGAAGAAAGGAAGGAGTTGTAGTTTCAGCAGACAAAAATTGTCTGTGGTGGTACTACTGGGCACCACTGGAACAATCTTCACTGGTACTTACAGTATTGCCCAAACTCTAGTTCATGATCTGTGATAGGGGAGCCTGTTCCTAGAAGCTGTGATGGAATACAATGCCAAGGGCTGATGTTCTGTGGATCTTTACTCAGCCTGGCTCCAATAGCACCCTTTTTCCTTGGGCTGTCGAACACTGTGGTTTCATTTGTTCCAAGAAATGACTAAGTCAGTATGAAATCTCCATGAGAACAACAACATGTTGTTTGCATTATTTTGTTAGGACGTTCCTCTGCCACGTGTTCAAGATATCCTTTAGTGGCACTTCAGTCCTTTCCCATATCAGAGATACAAAAGCAGAGACAAGGCTGTATTCATGAGAGGCGTGAGCAGAGAACTTAAAGGAGAGACTGCTGGCTTGAAAATTCTCCTTGTCTGGAAACATTTTAACTACCATCTTTACAAGTACTTTAATACTGCTGCAACAGAATGATTAGCCAGGGAGAAATTCTGCTGTCTGACTTCGGATATTCAGTGGCACCTGTTGAATCAATACTTGCAGCATTTCTCCTGAACAATCAGTTTCTCTTGTGAGCTGCATCAATTTCCACCTACAACTCAGAAGAGTGGAGAGAGGGAGAACAAAGACCAGAAGTAGTTGTTGTTTCATTATGTTCTTGACAAAAAATCCAGCCCTGTGTGAAGGTTCATTCCTACAGAAGTCAATGGGCTGTTTTCAAATCTGCTGGGGATTTGATCTGATATATGGCACAGGTGGATACCACAGTATAGCTCAGATGAACTGGAATTATGAGGTCCTGCTTCTGCCTTCTTCCTACTACATTTCCACTTTGGTTTTTTTTCAGTCCTTGTGTTTTCATAACCATGCATCGAGCAACCAAAGCTGTTCTGAATTTCATTAAAGAGAAGAACTAGCAAGGCAATGTACAGGCTCTTCAAGACTGCCATGATTTAGTTTCCCATGCAGACTAAGGCAAGCAAAGTCATCATTCCGCCTTAGGAACTTGCAACAGACAACCTGGCTGCAGCCTGTTGTCACAGGATGACTCCCAGGCCGTGGTCACCAACTCAATCTGCCATCACATGTTTGAGGTCCAAGACTTAGTACATCAGTCAGGCTCCCATTGTGTTAAGGACCACATGAATTCAGAAGGGAAAGATTATTTCTGCCTTCAAAGAACCTTTAAGATTCAATGCTGGCAACATGTGAGGCTGTACTGACTTCTCTGAGCTCCTGATTGTTCATCTTTGCTGAACAGGCTACAGAGAAAAGTATTGTTAATACTTCTCATGCAATGATTTTGTCAAAATGTTAATGTGAAAAAAATTTGGAGAGTGCAATTGCTTTGGACTCCTTTGTAATTACCAGCCAGCGCTGTGTCAGAAGTCTGTGTACAAAAATACCAAATGGTCAACTTTTGTAACATGTTCCCCATGTTACATGGTCCCACTTGTGCAACATTTATTCCCAAGGATTAGAGATTCCTTCATCTGGAACCAGTTTTCTTTATCTGCTGGTCATAGTAGGCAGTTGGTTCTGAGAACCATGACCAAGCCTACGATAGCAATACTAGCATTAATAATACTTCTGTATTTTTGCTCTTGTTGACTTTTCACACACCTCCCAGTTGTATGATGAACAATATTTTTCTCAAGGAAGTCTTTCTTTTAGTAGCTTTATAAAAATCCTATTCCATCTAATGTGGTGGTCTGAGAGCAACAACTGCAGAGATTTCTGCCGTAGTGGGACTTGTGTCTTCCATCAGTTTGCTTGCAGACTTAGAGGCCAGCAAGTGACCAGATGTTCTCTACTAATACCATATGGAAAGCAGCAGTTAGAAGTGCCTACCACGTCTGGAGACTCAGTTCAAAGTACAGTGTTATTTTTTGTGATATTCTAGTGTGAAATTCATGGATGTCACATGGATGGTTTCTTTAGGATAGGCTTTTGTAAGTAATAACAATGATAGTTATATAGACAAATGACTTCTGAATGATAAAATCATGAAACACGGAGTTTGACCAGATTTGACAAGTTAATTTTGTTGATATATTTTCTTTGTAATTCTTTTCAGCCTCCATTGTTTCAATTGTGGTGGCACTTTTTAAAAAGATGGTATCTTTTTGTTTCAGTCTTCACAGAAAGATACTGCACTGCTAACCATGTGGATAAACTTCCTGGTCCGAGGGACTGGGTCCAAATTCTTCAGGATCAAATTAAACTGGCAAGAAGACGATTAAAAAGAGGCTCAGGTATGTATAAAAATATTTGGAAAAACATATGAGAGTAAAATTAAAATCTTACAGCCTTTCTGTCCACAGAATTGTTTTTCTTGTTAAATGTAACTGTTGTGTATGTTCACTCTATGAAAATTTGATCTCTCTGGTTTAGCAGGTTTCTGTGTCAAGTACAGGGTAACAGATTGAGGAGCTGTTTTTGCAGCCCATTTAGCTTAGTCTTCTGAAATGTTGCCTCCAACCTCCTTGCGTGAGCAACCTGAAACTTCTTAGACTCACAGAATATCCTGCAGAGGAAGGAACCTATGAAAGTTATCGAGTTCAAGGCCTGATTTTCAGGGCAGCATAAAAGTTAAGGGCATTCTTCCTAGTGTTCTGTGGAATCTGAGTTGTAAACTAGCTCGTCCAGCCAGGTTGCAGGTAGAAGATTTTAAGTTCTGTGTTACTTGGCCTGACAAGCCACTTACTGTACTGTTAGGACATAACTTAAATTACCTTTCCTTCTAATCTGTGTGTGTCTGGAAGGACAGATGAATTTTCTCACATTCCTCATGAAAGAATTGACATAACTGTAGCAAAAAAAAAAAAGAAAGAATGACCCACACTGTGCTTATGAGGACCTACCAAAGCATAGGAGTGAGTTTACCAGTGGTAACTAACAAGTGATTTTAGTAGGGATTTGCAGCAGTTACTTAGCTTTGTAGAACAGCGTATGTGCTTGATTGTGGGACTAGCCCAGCACAGTTAGCTCAGCAGTGATGCAGTTCCAGCACTTTGCCCATGGCTCTCAGTTGAGCTGACAAACAGCAGTGTGCAGTCTCCAAATCCCTTGTGGAGTTCATAGGAACCTGACAGCAAAATCACTGATTAAGAGATGTGTAATTACTTCGTAAAGCTTAACTAGCCTCATTCTTATCTTCATGCCTCCTATCCTACAAGGGACTTCCCTTGGCTTCACTTACTTTTCATAGAATCATAGAATGGTTTGGGTTGGAGGGGAACTCAGAGATCATCTAGTTCCAATCCCTGTGCCATGAGCAGGATTGCCAACTACTGAATCAGGCAGTAGATCACTTCACCCATCTAGTGTTTCTTAAGGCTCTCCCATGGTCATATTTTCTGCCCATCCCTCCCTTGGAGCATCTGACACCTGTTAGCATCTGTGAGCTTAAGGAATGGAAATGGCTAAAACAGGGATGCCAGTCGTCCCTCTGGCTACAGAAAGGTGAGCCAGACCACAGGAAAACAGAAGAATGTTTCTCTCCAGCTCCATGTGTCAGAGACAGCATTTTCAGAATTGACACAGGACTGGAAGGGAAATGCAGATTATTCAGTAGCATAAGCTTCCCTGAGTAGACAGCAAACCATCACTAGCTTTAACAAGGGTTTCTTTTGCATGTTGGGGGAGGGAGGAGAGAGGGATACAAGATAATCTTGTTAAAGACAGTGTCAGATTACTGATACTGTATAACATGACTGCTTTCTGCCCCTTTGGAAGGCTGGCTGGGTAGGACAGAAGCACAGTATTAGGCTCTGGTAAGTGAAGAGCACAGTGTGGGATGTAGGAAATAGACGGCCTTTGGGTTGTCTCCCCAAGACCCTCAGGAAAGAGGATTGACCTAATTTTGTTTAGATTTTTCTTTCATCCTTTTTTTATTTGCTCTTTTTGATGCCTCTGCAGGATATTAATTAAAATGACAGTGGTGTTCTGCTTTTACCTTTTAAATGGCACTTCCATCTCTGGTCCCTTCCTGGGATGGAAGCATCTAAGTAGAGGATATTGTCTCCCAAGTTAACAAGACTATAAAGAAAAATAAACAAAGCTGAGTTTAGTGAAACTGAATAAGATAGGCTCCAATCCTTGCAGAGAGAAGCTAACACATCAACCATTATGGGAATGAGTAGTAAACAGAAATGCACCTAGCAGAAAAATACCTTATTTACTAAAAGAAGTACATGCTAACTGGATCGCTAGAAAAGCTCTATTTTTTTTCTGATGTTTACTTTACTGACTGTTCCCTGTTTTCTTTCTGCCATTTGGACACAGGCAGACGTGTTCTTTTTTATCTAGCAGGAGTGATTGAATGTGCTGCTGTTGTTCCTATCCTGCTTGGAGGTCCCCCCTTTTGTGATGGAGCTGCCAGAGCTGATCATGCCAGCACTCTGCATTCTGCTTCCAGTGCAAGCTCATCCACACTGTTTCAGTGATGGCTCAGATTAACCCAACCTGACCTTGCACTGAAGCAAATGAGAAGTGTTCACGTTTGCTTTGCCGGCCTTTGTGGCAGAAAAGCAGTAGGTAGCAGCAAAGAGAATCAAACGGGTTGCAATAATATCTTGTTGAAACAAATTTTTTTAGTACTTGTGCACTGTAATCATGAGCTTCTCTTCTACATGAGAGATGTAGGTCTGATCAGACAACAGATCTGTCCAGTCCCACATTTGTTTCCAGCAACAGCCATTAGAAGGTGCATAGGTAGGTCTGCAGAATCAAGGGTAAACCTGGCTATGTGGTCTGCAAACTGTGCAAACTTTAAGTGGTAATTGTGAAGGCTTTCTGAAATTGTGAAAGCTGTATGTAACTTACAGAGGCCAAGATGCAAGAGGAGGGCAGGGATGGAGAGAGTTTTGATCTGCTGAGGGGAGATGTTCTCTGGCTCCATGTTGCAAAATGTTGTTTTTGAGAGCCTGAAAACTGCTGGAGTCACAGCCACTGAGCTAAATACTTGTAGTCCCCTGGAAATCCATATGGAAAGCAACCACTGAGAACCAGACCCATAAATAAAGTGTTGGGAAACACTGAGGGGTTAAGTAGGAACATCAGTGCTACAAGAGAGTGGGATAGAAGCTGACACCTGAGGCCAGGCAAGTGTCCTACCCCCAAATCATCCTCTGTGTTCTGTCTGCACTTACTGAAACCTACCATCTAAACTTGATGTGAGCTAAGGTGCCCGAAGAATGATTCTGAGCCAGCATTAATCTGAGATTTTCTAAGCCAACTGGAAATCTGTTTCTAGTTTCTTCTCATGCACAAGCTTTACCTGAAAAAGTTCAGTTTTGTCTGTTTGTTTCCCAGAATCCATAAAACAACTTTTTAGTCACCACTGAGTTGTGCTAAATTTGATCAGCAGAAGAGACAAGAGGCAAGCTTTCCATTCTGTTTGCCTTCCCCTGAGCCATTTAGTCCATCCTCTGATTAGTTTTTCATTTCAAACCACACGGTAAGACACTGCATTCATGAACAGCCCTCTCTGCTTTATCCTGTGAAACATTATTTCAGTCTGATAACATAAATCCTGCTCTAGCTTTCAGTGATATTAATAATTTCAAAGAATTCTAGGGACGAGTGTGTTGGATCTGCTTTTTGTACCTCTTTCTCTGGGGTATATTCTCTTGAGTATTCCCAAATTGAATGAAATCATGATCGCTGGATGATAGATGCCGACTAGCTTCAACCTTACTTATCATGTTTTGCTCATCTCCTGGAATTAGGTACAGAAAAGCTCCCCACTTGGAAAGCTGATTTAAAAAAAAACCAAAAACAAACAAAAAAAAAACCCTTAAAAATTTTGCTTTCTAGAAAATAGTTCCCCAGTGTAAATTCTGAAAGGTTGTTATCCTAAGGCAAATAAATATTCATTTAAGTTCTAAATCAGTGACAGTATTTTTCATAGCTGGAAATATTATTTTTTAATTTATTTATTTTGCTTTGGCTTTTTCTCAGTTCTTTTAGGTTATTGCCTGAGATCTGAGACTTGGGTGGGTTGTTTTTTTTTTATTATTATTTGTTAGATCTGAGAATAAAGCTGTCACTGCCATTAAATTTTTATTGGCCTTGTTCAGTCTGTTCAAAATTTCACTAGTTGGCTGTCACAAGGGGGAGAAGAGACTGTGAGGTTAATGTTACAAACAGATGTTATAATTAAAATTAAATAGTATGATAATATTCTTCAGCCCTGACTGTTGGGCCCTTATCACGCCAACAGCACAGCCTACTGGGGCACAGCTTCGTAGTGCCAGATCTGTCTCCTCCCAGCACAGAAGCTGAGCCTGCTTGGCTCCTGGGTTCAGATGCAAAGTGGCCTGGAAGGGAAGAAGTCAGAGGAAGCCACGTGTCATATTTCCTCTTTGAAAGCAGTGTGAGTGACTGTGCAAATTGCCCTGTAATTTACACGTTGTATTTCCCACTGTGTGGTCTTTCCATCTACAGAGAGAATAGGGGTAGGGGACTGGTGGCCTTGCCAGTGTCAGTGCAGAGACGGGTGACCATTAGCATAAAGATCTAAGGGCAAAATCAGAGGGAACTGACTTGCTGTTCATGTCGCTCCATGCCAGACATAGTATCCAAGCCTTTTGATTACTAAACTCTTCATCCATTAATAAGCAGTAGGTCAGGGGTAGCACATCTTACAGTCAGTTCTTCCTCCCTTTTTATGTTCTGAAGAGTGTAAGCCATTATGCTGTAATGTCTGTCCATTGCATAGCCAGGAAAGCTGATGTTGTATGACTAATGCTCCTGAAACTGAGGGTAAGAGCTGTTCATGCAAAGTGATTACATTGTGTTTAACCTGGAAGCTTTTGATTGCCATACTCAATAAAGGAAAACATAGCACTGTTGGAAAACATGCTGAAACTTTTCAGGCAGAATTAATTTAAATAAATTGCATTCCATGACATTTCATCCTTGAATTGTTGTATAAAATCAACATTATCTTGTTGCAAGGTAAAATAGTAGGAACAAAGGGAGAAAACAATGCTTACACTCAAGAAATGTGTCTTTTCTCCCCAATCCTTGTTCAAATTGCTGCTTCCATTGCCTTGTATGAGGACTTTTTTTTTTTTTTTTTTTGGCTTTGTTTTGTTTGCTGTTTCTCTTCATCCTTCTGATTTTCCTGGTTTGTGGTTTTGATGTAACATCTCTGTGTTGTGGGAGATTGCGTTGATCCTTTGTTTTGACAGTAGAGACACGACCAGGAAGGATGTAAGATGTGAGTCTGAGATGTGGTACAGTGCTTTTGTGGTGTAAAGATAGCAATATCAAAATAAATGACTACACTGATAATCTTTCCAGCCCTAGGCATGTGTGTGCTTCAGTCCAAGGAGCAAAACAGCAAGTGTACAATTAACGAACACGTACATCTAATCAATTTTGGGGAAAAAAATAAAAGACCTCTAAGGAAATGACTACTGTGATTGTTTTGCAAGAGCTACTGAGCTCTAGCCATGCAGACAGAGGACAGAAAGGAGTCTCAGAATTGCCTCGGCAGGGTCTATTCCTGCTTGCCTTGTCTTGCAAGCTGACTCAAGACACTTGAATTTTGGCTGGCAGTCTCTGGGTGTGGTTGTTGAAGGCAAACCTTTCCTGCTTGGAATGCAGTGTGAGAAGATGCTGGTTTACATCCATGTTAGGAGGTCAGGGTGTTTGTCATGCATTTGTGAGCAGGAGCCTTACTGATCATACTTTGCTTGAAGCTGTGGTTACGTATCCAGTTTCATAAAACAAATGCAGACAGCTACTGAGAAGAGTAAGTAGGTTCTCAGTGTTTCTGTCTCGTTTCCACACCCTTTTTGGCACTGGCAAAAGCATTCCTTCAACTCTACTGTCAGTTTTTAACTAGTTCTGACCTCTATGACTGTATGAACATTTGTGCTGGCATGAGGAACGAGCCTGGAACAATTGGTGATGAGCTTTATCTCCTCTGTAGTGCCATCAGGACTGTGGTGTTGTGCCAGATTAAAATGGCCCGGTAATTACTTTTGTCATCATCACTGTTGGTTCTGCAAATTCGGAGACTCAAGTCCTTACCTTCTGAAAGGCAGGGGCTTCCTGGCCTCCACTTGTTACTGTGTTACTTCATTCCCCTGGGTTTAAGCTTCAAGTTCAGCCAGGTGTGAGAAGGGCAATGAGGTAGAGGGATGGCCACATCTCCAAGGCTGCTCCAAGAATTTCTGCTAAGACTTCCAGTAAATTGTACCACTTGAGTGAACAGTGTATTTGGCACAGGCTCTGATATGGATAGATGGAAGATTTTCAGACCATTTCCATCGCTCACCTCTTGCTTCCTCCATTTTCATAGCTTGAGTCCCACGGGGCCATTTACTGTTTTTCATCTCTTGTATGCTGAATAACCATGCTGCAGAACTGCTTGGTGCAGGTGCTTCTTCAAAACACAGCAAGAAGTTGGGCTCAGAATGCCACTGCTTTAGGATATATCCTGTCTGGTCTTTCTCAGCTGCTCACTGCAGCACACTTGCTCATCCATCACTGTTAGTCCAATCCAGATGCAAACGAATACAGAGACAGAGAATCATGTCATCTCTTAGATGTGGCACTGAAGGACATGATTTAGTGGGCATGTTGGTGGTGATGGGTTGATGGTTGGACTAAATGATCTTAGTGGTCTTTTCCAACTTGATTTTCCAATGATTCTATGATTCTTTTCTCATTTATTCAGCTCCATGTTCTTTCCAAAATTAATGATTTTAATACATCCAAGCACTTCATTTCTTTCTGCTCAGTGTACCACCTTCTCATAGGAAGCAGCAAAAGGTTCAAGGCACAGTCAGGGTAACTTGCAGGTCCATGTCATGTACTTGTCAAGGCACTCCACTTAAACCTTCCAGGGGATGAAAGCTGTTTAGTACTAGGGGTTTCTTGTTTATTTCCTCTCTCTACAAGTGCCTGCAAGGAGATTGCAGTGAGGAGGCTGTTGATCTCTTTTCTCAGGGGACAGTTGATAGGACATGAGGATATGGTCTCAAGTTCCATTGGATATTAAGAAGAATTTATTCATTGAGAGGTTGGCTAAGAACTGGACTAAGCTGCCCAGAGACATAATCCCCATCCCTGGGTGTAACTAAGAGACATGTGGATGTGGCAATGAGGGACGTGGTTTAGTGTTGAGATTTGGGAGGTCATGTTGATGATGGGATTTGATGGTGCTGAAGGTCTTTTCCAACGCAGAGGGTGCTGTGATTCTTTAATTCAACTGATTTTGTGGAACTGAGTAAAGAGCATATAACTAAAAACTAAACTGGCATCCATGCAAGTGAGAGAGAGTAGCAAGGAGTAGCAGAAGGAAGGGAACTCTAACGTAGCTCAGGAGCTAGGTGAGTTCTTATGACATGCTCATAACGGCAACAACTTAATATCTTTGTATAGCTATACTAAACGTGTCCAGGACAATTAGCTTAGTTTCAAGTGGAAGCTAACTGAAGTTGCTTAGTGCATCTACAGCCTCAGTTGAAACTTGATGTCAATGAATAACGTGCAATGAATGGATGTGATAAGATGTATATCCACCACAGTGATCATGTACAATGTCAAGGACTTCTTCTCTATGACTATAACTAGTTTGCTGAAGTGCTCTTGAAGATCTCATTGTGTTTTGAAGGCCTAAAAATATCATTCTGACTTGTCAAAAGACAAAAGTAGGAATAGGACTTGGGTGCATTTGACTCCTAATTCCTGGTGGATGCCTGTAATTTATTCTGGGTTCAAACACACACACTAGAATACTGCAGTCTAACAAGTTGCTGCACATCTGCTGAGCCAATGGAACTATCTTTATGCATACCTTTGGTCGGTGACAAATATGAGATGAACAAATTAAGCTTTTAGCCTTCTTTTACTGTGGGCTAAATTAAGTTGAATTTTGCGTAAGCTATGGATTAAAAGCATGTGTGTGTATATACACTGTAATTGATTGTGTACCTGCATGGCTACATGTTTGTGTAAACGTGCTGGGTGCCCACTTCCAAGTCATTCTGCCCTGGCACATCTGTTCCTCCCCAAACAAGCTTGCCTGCGGTCACAGGAAGTTTGGCTGCAGAAAGGAGAATATTCACACTTTTCCCTTAGGAATCTGATGATGGCAGCTGCAGGAGGATCGAGCACCAGCCTTGGGGGTTCCTCTTCCAAGGCTGCTGGGGCGAGCTTAACAGACAGACTTCTCTTCTGTGATTTTATGAAATGGTTGCAATTCCCTTCGTGTCTTGAAACCTTAAAATGAGCCAGTGGCACTCCAGCCTGTTTCTGGCACAGCTGCTTATTAATACCAAACTCCTTCTTCTAAGTTTGCATTTTTATTTTATGACCTTTTTCTCTGAGCAGTGAGTTTTTAACTGAGCGATAGCAAATTGAAGCTGAGGAAAGTAGATAGAAAATGCAAAATCACTCTACACTATGTAGCTTTTTAATCGCATTCCTGTATTCAGTAAAAGTAATGAGATTTCTTGTTTATATTTGTAATCAGCAGAGCCAACTGACTATGATGAGAAGCCGGACATTTCTTTACTACAAACAGGTAAAATGCATTAAAATTTTTATCAGCTTCCAATGTGTGTATTTGTTTATTGCACAGCAGCATTTTTCAATAATCCTGGCATGCCGTATGCCGTCGGGTAATTGTACAGAGGACCCAGCTATCTGAGTTTTCAATGCCCTGCATTAAAAAACAAATGCACCAGAATCTTACAATTTCCCCCTCTATTTCACATTCATAAAACCTCAAGGTTCATGATAGCAGCTAAGTGAATAAGACTGGTAAGTTACCGTGTTTATTCTAAACGGGGACTTTTGCTCAGCCCCAGTATTTCTGGGAGTTTTTTGAATTCCTAGCAGTATTATTGGTAGGGACAGACACAGTGATTTCTGTTGAAGCTTCCATTCCGTTGTGCAAGGTATTAGCAATAGCTTAGGTTTACAGAAGGATCGCAGAGACAGTTTTATGGTGGATAAGTGTTGTTTTACTTCTTCTTGAAGAGCGTTCACACCACCTCAAAGCCTGACAGTTATTAAAAGCAGTGGCGTTGGGAGTAAATATTTTTGCACTGAGGGTGAAATCTGAACCATCCTCTCATTAAGAGTCAGCTCATTAATAAGTGCCCTGATGGTATGAGCTCCCACAACTGATTGGAGGCAGTGTCTTAAGGAGACGATCATTTCCTGGTCATTTCACTAGGATGCAGCTTAGTGCTGACAAAGCCAAGAGAAAAAGGAGGGATGTTACAGATGCTGCGAGACCTTTAGCAGAGGAATAGGGTCAAGGATTGCAGTTCATTATAATCAGATTCTGAAGGTGTAACAGCAGAGGGTGGCTGGAGATCAGCTGTGCCATTTGTGTGACGATCAGAACGTGACTGGCATTGGGCTGCTGAGCGCAGGACGTAAGACCTGGAGGCTCAGGGTGGTTGGGAGAGCAGCAGTGCAGCATCTGCCTCAGCAGGATCGCTTCCTAATCTCTCTTACATAAGGGCTGGAGAAGGAGCTTTCATCCACCACTGCTGCACGCTGGGGCCAGAGCAGCAGCTGCCAGCCGCCCAGCGCGGCCGCTTGAAATCCTGCTGTCAGAGCACGTGCAGTTACTAAGGAATAGGACCAGCGAAGCAGTGGTGAGGACAAGCAGCTATAGTGTTGTGCTGGCAGACACCCAGTGGGGGCTGGGAGCACACGCTTGCTGTGAGCTGCCGTGCTGCTTTCTTGGCCAGCCACTGAATATTTCAGGGTACTCTTGTGGTAATAGACACAGGAAGCTCTAGTTTGAAAGATCTCTTCCAAGTGACATCCTGTTTGTTTCTTTTATCAGGGAGGGAAGCAATTCCATTGAAAGAGAGCCCTAATAAAGCTAGCTAATGCTATGGAGTGTTATCTTTTCACTGCTGGTGTAATCGTGTTAAGGAGCAGAATTATCGGATTGCTGTGCTTTTCTTTGGAGGCAGTTTCTGTAGCTACTACTTGCATCTGATGTTATCGATGGAATGGGCATGATGAGATGGTTGGGGCAGAGAAGATGGCTCTCTTTCCACTCTGCTATCAGTCTGATTGCTCATACACCTTTGAGCATCTGTGCATGCACAGTTTTTGAGCTGCAGTGTCCCTCTGCATGTGTATGTCTCCATACTATCTGTGGAAGCATGCCTAAATAAACCACACCGTGATTTGCTTTGGTGGGGGAGGTGATGCTCACAGGCTGCATGCCAGGCATTTGACTCACACCCATTATTATATGTGTGCAAGTGTCTCTTCATAGTACGTATCGATGTAATACAATACTGTTCTTGGAAGCAAGTGATTTAAAGTGATATACAGACAGCCTAATGACAGTAATTACAATGGAGAGCCAAAATACAGATGCTTTCTATCTAGGAGTGTCACATAAGAGGTGAAATGTAACTTTTATAGAGGTCTTTCCCCGTCTTAGTACAGCTAGTTTTATAGAGGATGTTACTGGCAGGGCATTAAAAGAGAGCTTTAATGTGTGGTATTCAAGCTGTCTTCTCTGTTTGGCTTGAAAACTCTTTGGGGAAGAGTTTGTGTGTTTGTGCAGTGGCTGCCCTGATAGCTGACATCTCCTGAAGCTATTACGGGAAAAATCAGGAACAAGCAGTGGTTAACGTGGTGTGGTGGTAGGGTGAAAGCAGACTGAATCAGATTGCATAAAGAGAGTCTTGCACAAGGATGGACTGGGAGAAATGGTGTGGGGTATTGGAGCTGCTTGTGACAGACATCAGGTGGTCTTGAATCATAGAATTGTTTGAGTTGGAAGGGACTTTTAAAGGTCATTGAGCCCAACTTCCCTGCAGTGAACAGGGACACTTACAGCTCCATCAGGTGCTCAGAGCCCTGTCCAGCCTGACCTTGAGTGTCTCTAGGGACAGGACATCCACCACCTTTCTGGGCAACCCGTTTCAGTGCCTCACCACCCTTATTGAAAAGAACTTTTTCTTAATACTCAACCTAAATTTCTCCACTTTTAGTTTGAATCCATTTCCCCTCATCCTATCACAGCAGGCCCAACTAAAGAGTCTGTCCCCTTGGCCTTCAAGAACTGGACAGACTTGTGAAGTGAAAGCACCCAGTGTGAACTGAATCAATGGGAACTGCTGGTGCAGAAAAAGAGGAACTAGGCTGTCTTTCATCTGTCTTTTTTGCTCAGTCAGTGCTGCCTGTGACCCCAGCGACATTATAAAGGGATCTGGGTACACATGGGCTATTGGCTTTGCAATTCTTCAACCTGCACATTTGCAGATCACAGCCTATGGCTGGCACTTTGAGTTGAAAGTCTGCTTGCTCTCATCTCTCTTCATAGTTGGTAGGGTAAGAAGTGAGTTCAGATGAGCTAAGTTTGTATTTGGAAATAAATGACTCTTTGGCACAGGGAGAACTATGCTCTGAGTGCAGTTAATTTATCCAGGTGCCGATAGCCAGGTTTGAATGTGCTCCCTCTGGGCCCACAGGTAGCAAAGTTGTGGGTTTTGGGGAGAGGAGGGGTGTTTTGTTTGCAAAACTGTCCTTTGGAACTTGAAATCCTTGTAAAAAACATAGCTGGTGCATTCTCACAAAACTAGGGAAGGTGTTTGTGCCCAATTATATTTTAGCACTTCAGAGCAAGAATCATGCTCCCCTTTTAAAATCACTAGAGATGCTAAGAGTGCCTTTGCTTTGAAGACTGATGATTGAAGGGTGTTTAAAGAAAATTGGAAGAACCGTGGCAGTGAAACTTGCTAGGAACTTTGGCAGAATAACAGATAAGTCTCAAGAAAATACCAGAAGAATTTGTCTCTAACAAACCTTAGGAAAGCTCAGGTTTCCCACAGCTCCAGCTTTTGCACACACTGACACAGCTGTTGCTTAAGCTGAAGTCTGTGTCCAAACCTGAGCTGAGATGGATCAGACAGCTCCCAGGCTAATCGTTGTGTGTAAGTGGAAGACTGATCAGCTTCTCAGTGATGTGGGAACCTGAAAGGTGTGAGATGTCTCTTCATCAGGCTGATAGAATCTGTCTGTATCAGCTGGCATTGCAAAAACAAAGCTCATCTTATTTTGGTCTGTGATTTACACTGAGCATCTGGATTTCATGTTAAAAAAAAAAGGCATAACCATGAGTTCTGCATGTGGGAACCAATTTAAGGTGGCTGTAGCACCCTTTTCATCAGCTCTCATCTTGAAAATCACATTTGGAATAGATATGCAGCCCAAGACCACGAGCCCTCCTTACACCCCTGTTCTGGGCTGCAGCTGTGCAGAAGGTTTTGGATAGATTCTCCACACTGGGGTTAATTTCAAGATGAGAAATATTTTTGATATCCCTAAAAGAATCAGAGACAGTAACATCCCAATCCTCAGGTCCAGAGGTGATACAGCTTTGTGAAAAGATGATAACAATCTCTTGGTAAAGAAACCAATGATAAGAAAATAGCAGCGATCCAATTCTATGTAGGTTGTCTCCTTTTCTCTCGAAATACAATATCAAGAAAACCAAGCTTCAGAAAAAAAAACCCACCTTTTTGAAACCTTAAACATAAATCCTTTATTGTAATATAAATCTTTATCCTTTCAATGCATGATTGTATGAGTCTTTCCTTTTTCATTGGGTCGTATTTGCCTCTTACACTGATTGATGTCTGTCTCCTGTTTGCCCTGTGTTCTCAGCACTGTAGTTGTAATTCTTCTGTCCATCTTTCATTGTTCTGTTTAGAAAGAAAAACACATTCTTAAAGTGGTATCAAAAAGATGGGTTATAATCATAGAGCACACCTGCTTTTTTTTCATTCTGCCATATGCATTTAGATTGCTGTGGTGTGGTTTGTTTTTTTTTTTCTGCTCATTTTTTTCCCAAAGAACATCCAAAAATGTGCACTCCGGGTTTAAAATTCATGTGGTGCTTTTTTCACTTCTTCAGAAACGTAACTTCAAAGTGAGAAACATTGCAGTGCAGTTTGTGTCATGGCCTAATGCAGCACTTCACATCTGAAGTGGGGTGTGCTTTATTTTCAGTGGGGAAACGTTGCTCAGTATTAAAAGAAATCCATTCAGTTTGCTTTCTTTAGACGCTTGGGTTCTACTCTAGGAGGAATTAAGCAGTCGCTGTCTGTTCACTCCGCAGGGGTTCAAACCCCTCTGCAAATTTAAAAAGGGTGACCAGCAGGGAGAGGGAGGTGATGATCCCCCTCTACTCAGCTCTTGTGAGGCCCCATCTGCAGTACTGCGTCCAGGCCTGGGGTCCCCAGTACAGGAAGGACGTGGAGCTCTTGGAGCAGGTCCAGAGGAGGGCACTAAGATGATCAGAGGGCTGGAGCAACTCTCCTGTGAGGAAAGTTGAGGGAACTGGGCTCGTTTAGCCTGGAGAAGAGAAGGCTCCAGGGAGACCCTATTGTGGCCTTCCAGTACTTGAAGGGAGCGTATGAGCGGGTGGGGGAATGGCTGTTTAGGAGGGTGGATAGTGATAGGACAAGGGAGAATGGTTTTAAACTGAGACAGGGGAGGTTTAGGTTAAATATTAGGAGGAAGTTTTTCACACAGAGGGTGATGAAGCACTGGAACAGGTTGCCAAGGAGGCTGTGGATGCCCCATCCCTGCAGGCATTCTATGAAATTGAGATTAGAATTCATATATGTCATTTCTGTCTTTCGCTTCGCTTTTAAATAAATGACTGAACTGATTTCTTAAACGTGTTTTTACTTCCAAGCTAATCGCTTCAAACCCTTCCTTCCTTCAGGTACCCTGTTTGACACCACAACAGATAGTCTGATAGATGCAAGCCTCGATTTTCCTGTTTAAATTTTACATCCTGCACCAGTGGTTTTAGCAGATACGAACCTCCTCTCGTTTAAGTAATGTCCATGTGAGGTCAACGTTGGGATGTCGGATCCTGCAGCACGTGGATGCCCACACCGTTCTCCCTTCACGTTTGTGTTGTCTCACACGTTTTCCCTGTCACCTCAAATAACAAAACCGACGGATTGTTTCACTGTTTTTCATCTTAATTAAAGATGATTTCTCTCCATATCATGCATTAGTGACTTGGTGTGGTATCCACTCTAACTGAAGTCATTCTCTTGCTTTTGTTTTCCCTTTACCATTGTACTGTTCCACATGGCTGTATGCTTGCCAGCAGTGTTTCATCTTAAGCTATGCAGAGGTGAATAAACACAGTTGGATGACTCTTCCCCTCCCTTGGGACTGTGGTGGCATTTCTCTCCTTCCCAAACCCAAGGGGCTTGATGAGCACTTAAGAGGTGAAGCACTTTGTTCTTGTGCATATGCAGACCCACCTTTCCTGTCTGGCTGCTGTTTCTCTGTTCGGAGACCTGTGGTACAAATGGCCAGTCATATAGACCTATAATTCAAAGGGCGCGGTTGGATTTACGACCAAAAAGAGCAGGATCTGTCTCATTGGCATCCATTTCTGGGTGTATAACAGGGATATGTCATACATCAAGCAATCTGGAGTTCCCTGTGTGGTCCCAGAGTGATGGCTCTTGAGTGGTTTTGTAGTGCAGATTACTGGAGGAGACCATTCTCTCCTCCTTTGTCCACCATCTTTCCCTACTGCCTCAATCTGAAGATGTTCTACTGTGCTAATTTCCAGAAAAGAAATCTGCACACTGTGATTTTTCAACTACTGCCCTTGGGGACACTATTTACCCATTTCAAAATAGATAAATTCTAGTCACAGACTGGCACTCTGTTGATATCTCGGTAGTCAAGATCACTGAATTGATCAAGAAATTGCACTGCCCTCTTAGACGTGGAAAGTGTTCATCCTTTCAGGTCGGGGCGAAGCTAAAATCTCACACAGCCCTGCATGCAAACTGCTGCTTCTGCACCTTTCAACAGCACTAAATTCACTTTAAAATTGTAGGGAAAAAGTCAAGGTCTTCGACCAGCAGAGAGTTCCAGTGCGTTCCCTGCGATTTGAGGGGAGATTGCTATAGCCTTCATCATTGTGTTTCATTTTCCTTTGTGTATTTTAGGTGCATCTTTTCTTTCCTCCTTTGAAACTATTTGGCCTTTGAGTGTTTCAACTGAAGTGCTATTACAGAATTGTTTTGTTGTTTTTTTTTTTAAAGTATTTAAAGATTTATTTCTCTTATATCAACCCTTAAGTCTGTTTCTCCAAAGCTGCTGAATGCCCACAGACAACACTGTGATGCGTTCACCCAGCACCCGAGAAGCCAGGCTCCCAGCCCTCCCCACCCTCAACGATGTACTTTTAGGAATGGCCGTGTCTTCTCTAAAACTGTGGAATATATTGAATGTGCACTGCAAACCTTAACAGAGTCTTTCCTTCATCATGGCTTGGAGTTGTGTGCATTGGGCAGGGGCAGCAGTGCCCCGTTGTGTCCGTATCGTAACACTTGGGCAATGGAATCTGCGTTTTGTACATTTTGGAGATTGCGTTTGTGTTTACTTAACTGTGACTACTGTGCAGACTTTCTTCAGAAATCTTTTTATAGGGTTTATTAGAAAAAAAAAAAAAATCATTCCATATTTAGGTAAAAATGTCTCAATCTTCTGTATATAAGTTTTATTAATATGTAAATATTTAGATATTTTTAAATTACTATGTTCTTAATAAAGCGACAAGGGACTAGTTGTGAACTGGTGTATAACATTGTGTTGTGTTATCGATCTCTGGGAAACCCTCTTTGTCAATCCAGAAAAAAAAACAAACAACCCTACAATAAATGACTTTAATTGAATGTGCCTTTCTGTGTTCTGTGCTGGATTCCCTGTTTCATCAAACCACAGAATCATTTGAGTTGGAAGGGACCCTTAAAGACCATCTGTCCCGCAATGGACCTACAGCTCCATCAGGTGCTCAGAGCCCATGCAGCCTAACCCTGACCATCTCTGGGAACCTGGGCAACCTGTTGCCTCCTGACCCTTGTTGTAAAACACTTCTTCCTTAAATCCAGTCTGAATCTCTCCTCTTTTAGTTTGAAACCATTTCCTCTTGTCCTGTCACAAAGGAGTGACCTAGGAAGTCATGGACCGTACAAGAAAACATGTGGAAAACCCCAGAGGTTGCCACCACAATGCTATTTTTCTGCTTCTGATGGAAACAGTTGCCTGTCAGTCAGAACAATGGCTATATCCAATCACATAAGCATTAAGTGCTGATATGCTTGAAGCCTAATTTTAATTGAATTAGGTGCCTTTACAGTCTTCATTTAAAAGGTTAAGCTCTGCTTCTATGGAAACAACACACAGGAAAGACGAACCACTACTCATAATTCGGAGCATCCACGAAGATATACACTTGGTCATTTATTATCACACCCTCATCAAATGTTGTGTAGCCTCAGAAAGTATTTCCTGAAGATACACGTTCCTGGTAATCCTCAATCCATTACAAGGAGCTGGTAGAGCAGAAGAGTGCCTTGTTGGTCCTCTTCTGGCTTCTGCATGGAGCACTGGGGAGCACTTGCTAGGGAAAAGTCCAGTGATAATTTCATTTGCACTTTGCCAGGAACCACAATGCAGCAAATCTTGGCTATGGCTGGGATGCAGCAGTGCTGCTCCATCTGTTAAAGCAGCTCCAGGACCGGAGCTCCAGCAGCCTGTCCTATTTACAGGGCACCAGAGATTAATGCTTTGGGTGAAAAAAAATCCTTCTGAAGCTTAGCAGGAAAAGGATATCCTCCTGGTGACATGAAAGGAAACTGAAGCCTGGGCTTTATAAAAAATGCATTAATTGCAAGACAAGAAGAAAGTCATCTGAAGTGCCTGTGACATGTCGGTTGGGAAGCAGCTGGCAGGGAAGCACACACTGTTGCACCATCTCTGTTTGGAGAATGGTGGCCCTGACGGAGGCAGCCCTCAAGAGCAGGCAGTGCGGGTGGGAGGACAGCTCCTGCCCCAAGGAAACCAGCTCCGAGCTCTGCTGAGGTTGGCAACTGGCTGGCAGCACTGCTCTGCTTCATAGAGCCAGAGAATCATTAAGGTTGGAAAAAGACCCCTAGGATCATCCAGTCCAGTTGCCAGCCCACGCCCACCATGCCCACTAACCACGTCCCTCTGTGCCACATCTGCCCCTTCCTTGAACACCTCCAGGGATGTTGACTCCACCACCTCCCTGTGCCAATGCCTCATCACTCTTCCTGAGAAGAAACTTTTCCTGACATCCAACCTGAGCAGGGAAACGGTCCCAGGACAACCCCAGGGATGCTGGTAAGCAAGCAGGGTGTAGGGTGTCCTACCCCACTGCTGTGGCCTCCTGAATGGACAGGTGTAGCTGCCATCTCGTGAGACTTTGCAAAACAATGCATCTATATACGTTCTCCCCCATATCACAGAATCACAGAATGGCCAGGGTTGGGAGGGACCTCAAGGATCACGAATCTCCAACCCCCCTGCCACAGGCAGGGCCAACAACCTCCACATTTAATGCTAGACCAGGCTGCCCACGACCCATCCAACCTGGCCTTGAACACCTCCAGGGATGGACAGGGCATCCACAGCCTCTCTGGGCAGCCTGTGCCAGCACCTCACCACTCTCTCTGTAAGGAACTTCTCCTTGACATCCAACCTAAATCTCCCCTCCCTTAACTTAAAACCATTTCCCCTTGTTCTGCTGTTATCTACCCTTTCAAAGAGTTGATTCCCCTCCTGTTTGTAGGCTCTCTTTAAGTATCTAACATAAGGCACCTTCGCCCCTTCCCTACCACCCACTGCACCACAGAGAGGCACAAGAGGAGTTTCTACAAGTAGGTCAGGTATGACTTCTCATCCTCTGAATGCTAATAAAAGCCACTGATGTGAAACCTATAATGTTATGTGTATAAATAATTTAGCTCGGTTGTGTAAACATTGATACTGGGTTTAAAAGAAAAAAAAAAAAAATTCATCAGCTCTTTCCCCTGGATGAATATAGTGTTAGGTATGACATAACAGGGGCAAAGAATAGTCGGGGAGTTTGGAAATGGATGGATGGAAAATGGTGCGGATCCTCTGTGTTCCTCTGCGGATCCTCTGTGTTGCAGGGGTGGTCACCACACAGACAGTGCCTGCGTGTTACAGGTGCTCCAGCAAGGGGCAGTCATCTGGGAGACTTCTCAAGAACACCTCATCTGCAGCAATGCTGCTGCCCCGCAGCATCTCTGGAGGCAGCAGGCAAAGCGAGTGGGGACAGAATGGGGACAAGGGGGGCTTTGCACTTCCACTCACCTCTCGGCTGCGCAAAGTCCCCAGCCAGGCGCAGTGAAGTCAGCAGAGGGATCTGGGCTGGCACCAGCGTGTGGCTATTGCTGTTACCGCAGTTTAGAGAAAGCAAAGATTAATGTAATCATTTAATCCCAAGAGATTTCAGGATTCACTGACTATATCTCATGTCTCCATTCACTGTGGCGCAGGGGCTGTGTATAAACTGCTCTGTTCTGATCCAGCAGTACCTCTGCTCCTGACTTATTTCCCTTTTCCTGATAAATTGCACAAGCATGTCGACCCCAGCTTGACCTGATGCTTCCATTCCTCCTTCTGCTGCTGCAGTTAGGTGGTGCTGGGCTCTGCCCACAGCATCCCACCTGCTTTTAGGCCGGTGAGAATGAACATAGCTCTCACCGATGTCCAGCAAGACCCATCTCAACACCCCAAATCCAGATCTTTTGCATCCACTGGGATGGAGGCAGCAGAGTGGGATTCCCATCCAGAATCATGTCCTGGTGCCAGCGGCTGCAGAGGCTGCAGCCAAGTTGCTGCAAGATTAAAAGACACAGAGGCAGTGATGACCCAGCTGAGACATCAAAATATGACCAGGATCAGAGTGAGGATGCTGAGCCCAATTAATTTAGCTCTAAGCCAAGTCACTTGCAAGATAAAGATCATGAAATTTGTTCAGAGCATCCCATAGCTCCAAAGGCCAGTAAGAACCAGCACTTCTGAAGGCACCAAGTCATCATGAGCTGAACTAACACCTCCCTGGTGGTCAGTTCTCTACAGCCTCTGATAGTGGAGAACCGAGAGCCAGGTCACAGAACTGTTCCTGAGTTAGCATGGCCTGGTGCCCCACATCAGAAATCTGCACTTCTTTCTCTTGGTTGAACTTCATGATGTTCTTACCAGCCTATTTCTGTTGTGGTTTCCCTGGATGGCAGCATGGCCCTGTGGTGAGTTCCACTCCTGAGCATGCCACATTCTCATTTACATCTGTTTTTATGACATCCTCAGGTCAGGTCCCCCTATAGCTGTGCCCTTGGCCTGACCAACGCTGAGTATGGTGGTGGAGGAGGAGCACTGATGACAGCTGGTGACTCCCAGTACCTCCATCCCTTCATAAAAACAAACAGTAAGTTGGAAGGGAGCCACAGTGATCATCGAGTCCAACTCCTGGCTCCACACAGGACAACTCAAAATCCAGACGTCTGAGAGCATCGTCCAAATGCTCCTCGAACTCTGCCATCCTGGAGCCGTGCCCACTGCCCTGGCCATCCTGCTCCACCCCCTCTGCCCTCTGCAGAACCTTTTTCTTCCTGCCCTTAAGGGAGACAACAACTCCTCCCTTTCTTTGCCTTTCTATGGATTGTGTAAGATCAAAACAGTGCTGAGTCCCACTGAGCTCATGGATGCCACTGCCATTCATTCCTTCCCCTGATGCCAAAAACCCAGCAGCACCCTTAGGGCAGAATTTGGGCAAGTTGGTGCTGCTGCAAGAACTCCTCCATGCTGTGGTTCCTCTTCCCCTAAGGGCATCACCTTCCCAGCTCCATTGCCTGCAGAGCAGAAAGTGTGCCAAAGCCCGGTGCATTAACATAGATTTTGCATTTAACATTTATTACAGTAATGAGCTTCAGCGCAGCTCATTCACTGCCCTTTGCTGAGCGTGATCAATCACCCCCATTTCTCAATGAATGTCCCCAAAGCCCCTCGGGGGATAGGCTGGGCTGGTGCCTGGAGCAGCAAAGATACCAAGACTGGGATCTGTTGGGATAGAGGAGGAATGGGTAGGGATGATGGAGGCCTTCAGCCTCCCCTGTTCTCCCATCCCCAGCTGAGCCAGGGAAGCCACCAACCTCCTCCCAGGTTGCAGGATTTTCCATGAAAACCAGCATCCATGCTAACTGCAATCCAACACAGTTGGATGCTTTCCCCAAAATAAAATCTCTTAAAGCTGCTGACTGCTTTTGGAGAGTTCTGATGACTCTGCTTGATGATATTCAAGTGTAAAGTCCCAGTTTATGGCCATGGTTGTCGCCCTTCCTGGTCTGAGTCAAACCACAGCATTTCTTTCTCCAGTCATCAGAAAATCAAACAAGACAGCCAGGGGAGATGTAAGTGGCTGCACTTGCAGGGTAATGTGGCAGGAACCTCACCTGTCCAGCAGAATCTGGTTACACCCATCACTGGGAAGCTGGAGATGTTCAGGAGGACATCAGTGAGACCTGTATAAAGTGGATAAAGAATTGGTTTAATTGGTAGCCAGAGAGCTGTGTGCTCTTACAGCCTGGAAGGCCAACTGTATCCCGGGCTGCATCAATAGAGGGGTAGCAGCAGGGAGAGGGAGGGGATTGTCCCCTCTGCTCTGCCCTTGTGAGGCCCCATCCGGAGTACTGCATCCAGGTCTGAGCCCCCCAGCACAGGAAGGATATGGAGCTGTTGGAGTGGATCCAGAGGAGAGACATAAAGATTGTCACTGGCACAGCTGCCCAGAGAAGCCATGAGTGCCCCATCCCTGGAGGTGCTCAAGGCCAGGTTGGATGGGCCATGAGCAGCCTGAGCTGGTGGGGGCACCCAGCCCATGGCAGGGATTGGAGCTGGGTGAGCTTTGAGATCCCTTCCAACCCAAGCCATTCTATGATTCGATAACACCACAACATGGGGGCTCTGAATCCACACCAGGAGCCATCAACCTCCGCTCCAAGCTCTGCAGTGCCATTTATAAGCTTCACCTGGTGGGCACACAGTGGATGCCCATAGCTGAAACTGGAAATCTGTGAGCACCCATGTTTCACACTGCAAGATTTGCTGAAGGAAGAAGGACTGTGCTGGCTGACCTTGGGCAACCTGGCATTTTCTCCATCCTTCTCCATCTGCAGGTGGAAGGTTGAAGCCGCACACACAGGGAAATCATTTAGCTCTCGTCCTACAGGCAGTGCTATTCGAGTGCAAAGGTTAATGCACACCCAGCGCTGTGCCCTTTGCCAGGCGAGGGTTTGCTGGGGAATCCGGATCTCTTCCTCCAGAAACAAATTGCTCTTCAACTATTGCCATCTTGTGGCGCCTGTGACCTGTTACTTGTTCCTTTCATCTGCTAATGGTGCCGGGGAGAAGCAGCAGTGTACACAGGCAATTTGAAAATGAAATGTAAATGAATCAGAAAAAGCCTACAGAGGAGCCATTAGCATAAATCCAATCAAAGGGCTTTGTTTAACTTGTTAAAAATGACTAAATATTTAGTGAGTGTGGGTGGGTGAGGTGATTCCTGCTCACACTCGGCAAGTTTCAGAAGCAAAACTCTCTCTGATTTCTTAAATGATGGAACTTAAAAGCAATTTTCCATCCTGAACTCTGCCTCCTTGCTGTGTCATTCGCCAGAATAGCGCTGCGTGTTCAAGGAAACCACCTCTAACAGATGATCTTTGCCTCTAACAGCAACCAAAGGACTTTGGAGCTGCATCAAACAGCACCAAGCAGAATCTGCTCCACCCCACGGGCCATTGGTGCTCTGCATTACCCACAAAAGTGACAGCAGCTGTGGCAGAGCCACCAAAACCAGAGACCAAAGCATCTGTTTGATCCCAGTTCTGTTCCACAACCCTTTAGTTACACTGCAGGCATGAAGATAAGAATATTGGGATAGTAAGGTTTGGCTCTGCAGGCTGGGTTCAGATAACTGCATTACAACTGCTCCAGCAAGGGGCAATGCCTTCATTTTGGAACACCATCTCCTCCCTACAGGTTTGCTCTCCCATGCAGAGATCTCACTCGATTATTTTTGTTCAGGACGGTGTTAATTGCATGGCTGGAAATCAAAGCGTCCGTCCCCACCACGGCGCCTGTTTCTGGGGCCATCAGCAGATTTCTGCTTTTGCTGCTTGGTAGGGAACTGTAAAGGCACTGGAGAAGTTCTTTACCTGGGCACAGCTGGGAGAAAATGCACCCAGGAGTCACTGCAGTGGGAGAGAAGGGGCCAGCAGATGCAGGGGAATGGGAAAGAGGTGGAGAGATGGGAGGAAGTAATAGTGTGGTCATTGCTTCCCCGGTGTGCTGTGGTGCTTTCAGCGCAGGAGAAAGCCCTTCAGGAGGTTGTGTGTCACTGCATTACAGTGCTTCCCACATCCCAGCCCCACCAGAGGATTGCACCTCTTTAAGCAGCCTTAGCTTCCCTCCTGCATGCAAACCAGGCACCTGCCAGTAATTCCTGCGGCTCAGCAAACCATGCTCTCTCCAAACCCAGCTGGGCTGGCAGCTGGATGTAAGAGACATGCTTCAGTTTGTGCTGATCACTGTGCTGTGGGATTGTTATGGCAACATGCTCAGCTTCAGCCCCTCAAGGATAGCAAAGCACCTAACCCTGTGTATGCAATTGAAAACTCATTGAAATCTGGGCTTGTTTTCTAGAATGAAACAACAAAATATTTCACTGATTCCCTTGGAGATGAGCTATTTCATCAAGTACGCATTATATCTTTCAGGGCACTCCTATACAGGCACTTTGCTGGCATCACCCCCATTTCCCTTTGGAGAAATTTAGTGTATAAACAAAGTGCCCAAGTTAGGCAAAAATCAAGAGTGGAATCCAGCTCTGCTACAGCTGACAACAGTGTAAGACTGTTGCATGCATGCCAAGTGCACGGCACCTTGGAAACAGCAGCACTCAAAGCAGCTGGGGTTGAGCCCAAGCTATCCAGCACATTGATAACAGATGTCACATCCTCTGCTCTGCAGGATTCGTGATTTAAAGAGAAAAGGATCCTGCAGCAAGGTCTAAGAAGGGTGAAGTCCAAGATGCTGATGCCCATTTTGTGCCGGAACATCCCTGTGCCAAGCCTCTTGAGAGGTGGAGGTGAGGATGCTAAGTTTCTGGAGCATCTGAGGAAAAGAAAGGTTTCGTTGCGTGGCCCAAGTGGTTCAACCCTTGCTCAAGGAGGGACATGATGCCAAGCAAGTGGAAGGCAGTAAAAGCTGGGAGTGCTTGACCTAATGCATTTTAGGAGAGATTTTGGTACGACCAAGTAATACAGCAGGAAGCCACCTTTAACATTGTGGACATTTCTTGTAAAGACTCATGTAAGAGCATGTGAACACATCTGAGATACAGGAACATCCCAATAAGAGCTCCTGCTGCCTGAGCCCAGGGCTCTTTGTATAAACCAAGAGACAACCAGACAAAGAGACAGACAAAAACTGGGAGGGGAGTGATTCCTTGGCACTTTTGCGGTGACCACATGCAGGCATGAAATACAGTAAAAGAAACGAGGATGAGATGGGAGCTGCAATGATACCTCTCCATAAAGCTGCTCCAATGCTTTCTAAAGTGCAATGATGACTTACCCTTTGGTGCAGGCTTTCATAGAACCACAGAATCATAGCTCATAGAATCGTAGAATCGTTTGAGTTGGAAGGGACCTCAAAGATCATCTAGTCCAACTCCCCTGCAATGAACAGTGGCATCTACAGCTAGATCAGGTGCTCAGAGCCTGGCCCATCCACATGGATAGGCCCCACCTCGTATTGGCAGTCACTGGGACCCCACTGGCTGCTTGAAGCCTTCATCTCCTGCTTTATCAACATGAGATAGAGCACCTTGCTCTGCAGAGCCCAGCCCACAGAGCATCCCCACGGTCACCATGCCGTGCTCGGCTCACAAACGGGCACTGGTGCACCTAAATCAGGTTCTGGAAGTTTCAGTGCTTGCCTGTGACTGGGAGCATCTGCTGAAATGCACCCAGGGCAGCAAATCTGGCTGCTGGAAATGGGATTTGGGAAATGGCATCATTGTACACATACTGCCTGCAGAAACACAGCAACACAAAGGAAATGGCACTTCCTTGTGCTGTCATTAATCAGGATGGGAAATATTGATAAAACCTGCCGGGCAGGTATCATTAATTTGGATTTTTCAAATGCTTTTGATAAAACCTCCCATCAGAGACTATTAAAGCACCTTCCTGAAGATTAATGGGGCAAAGTCCCCCTTGGACAACAGAAAACAAAGACGTGGCAAACATCTGCTCCTCGGAGCACAGAGGAGGAAGCACTGAGGCACAGCAGAGAGCACTGCTGACATCATTACGATTTAATGCCGCTTGCATATTAATGAGATGCAGGAAGGAGCACAGAGAGGCGAGCTGACAGCAGCACCAACTTTGCTTTGTCAAAACAGGGACGTCGGCGAGGCGATGTGTTGTGAAATGTGTTCTCCAACATGAGAAATCCAGTCATCACTGCAGGGCTAAAGTTCTCCAATGAAAAAGAAATATATAGCAATTCCCATTCAGATTTGGAGACGGTTTAACACACGAGGCCCCATATCTGTCAATGTTAAGTAAATGCATATGTTTCAACATACGCCCAACCCTGCACATTAGTGGGAAAAGTCTCCAACACGTAGAGCTCAGCACAGGCGGGGATCAATCAGCTGACAGAATTTTACCAGCGACGTTACTGTGAAATAGGAAATTTCTGCTGGCGTTTCTTATCCTGGTTTTAATCAGCTCCATTCTCTCGTGCCCTTGTGATGCTGCAGTTTCTTATTTACAAACTTTGGATGGGGAAATTGTATTCTTTCATTTAAATACACTTTTCCTGACATTCAAGGGACGGAAGGGGGAAGAGTTCAAGTGCTGCTCATCTGGCAAGGCACTGCAGAACCAAACCTGAAGCCTCCAGCAATCAGAAGCAATGCTCGGATTTAACTCGTGCAGCACTTGTGCAAAGACATTGGAGCTGCTCCCAGCCTTTGCTCAAGCCATCAAAAGAAAGAGGCTGACCTGCTGCACCTGTACAGCTGAAAGGGTTCCCTGTGCTCAGCTGGCTTTGGTGTGACAGCATCAGACAGCACCCGAGAGCACAGAGGGCTCTTTATCTCCGTTTTTTTGTTTTTGTTTTTGTTTTTTTTGTTGTTGTTGTTGTTTTTTCTTTTTTTTCTTTTTTTTCTTTGTTTCCTCCACTTTGTTGCACTTCCTCAGGTGGGCAGATGGACCCAACCACTCCAGACTGGGGAATTTCCTCGGTTGCATGCGGAAAAAAAAATAAAAGATCCACAACAACCATATTTCAGGGGAGGAGGGGGGGGGAAACAATCATAGAACCATAGAATGGCCTGGGTTGAAAAGGACCGCAGTGATCATCTTGTTTCAACCCCCCTGCTGTGTGCAGGGTCACCAACCAGCAGACCAGGCTGCCCAGAGCCACATCCAGCCTGGCCTTGAATGCCTCCAGGGATGGGGCATCCACAGCCTCCTTGGGCAACCAGTTCCAGTACTTCACCACCCTCTGTGTGAAAAATTTCCCCTAATACCTAACCTAAACCTCCCCTGTCTCAGTTTAAAACCATTCCCCCTTGTCCTATCACTATCCACCCTTGTAAACAGCCATTCCCCCTCCTGTTCATACACTCCCGTGAAGTACTGGAAGGCACAGTAAGCTCTCCCTGGAGCCTTCTCTTCTCCAAGCTAAACAAGCCCAGTTCCCTCAGCCTTTCCTCATAGGAGAGGTGCTCCAGCCCTCTGACCACCTTACTGCCGTCCTCCAGACCTGCTCCAAGAGTTCTTCTCGTGTTGGGGTCCTGGGCCTGGAAACAGAACTCCAGATGGGGCCTCACAAAAGCTGAGTAAAGTTCATTCAATTGTTTTTTTGTTTAATCTTAGAAAAACACTATTTAGATCTAAGAGAATGCTACGTAGGTAATTTTGGTGTGCAGGAGGCTGCTGTTTGCACCCCTTCCCTGCATTTCACCTCTGTTAGCAAAACCCCACGCTTCCCCTTCCTCACTTGTGCAGAACCCTGGGGCTGCTGCTTGCACCTCCTCTCCTCCTTTTGGCTTTTGCTTATGCCACGAGGAGGGCATTTCCATCCCATAAACATGGGATGGTGTCACCACACCTTTCTGCTTCAGTTGGAATTTTGATGTATTCAGGTTTCCCTTCGGTTCTTGTGCTACAATGAAATCTCAATCCAGCCCCATAATATATCCCGAGTTGGAAGGGACCCACAAGGATCACTGAGTCCAACTTCCGGCTCCAAACAATACCACCCCAAATCCAAACCCAGTATCCGAGTTGGCCAAACATCCCTTGAACTTGGGCAGCTCAGAGCCATGCCCACTGGCTTGGGCAGCCTGTTCCATGCCCTCTGCCCTCAGGTGCAAAGCCTTTTCCCAATGGTTCAATTCCCATTGTACTGCCCCAAGAGAGGAGGAGGAGGAGGAGGGATGGGAGGAATGTGGGCTCAGCCTCCATGTGAGGAAGAAGCCACCGTGGTCTTGGACATCCAATGACAACATTGGGTCGATGTTCTTCAGCTCCCTGTGAGCAGCCATCTGTGCATGGTATACATTGGAGAGCAGTACAGGAGAGCCCGAAAAATCAATTAAGTGCACAATCACTGACCTCCTGAAGGAGCTCAGCTCCTGGTGCTCAGCTCCGCGCTCGTGGGGCTCTGCAGATAAAAAGAGTAATTAAAAACAAGGTGAGAAATGCACCATTTTCCTTTTCCTTCCCTCTCCGCTTCTTTCTAAGCAGGAGTTTGTCAAAGGCGGCTGCACAAAAGGCAGTCTTTGAATGTACAGGCAATTACTTAATTAGGGACTTAATTGCAAATTGCAAGAAGCTAGCTGCCTTTTTTCTTTCTTTTTTTTCTTTTTTTCTTAATAATTTATTCTGCAGTGTAAAATGAGGAACTATGCAACCCATAGTAAGGGAGCACCTGCTGCTGATCAAAACTTCCCTGGCATCCAAAGTGAGATGGGTTTTACGGGAAAACCACTTGAGTTTGGCATCGTATCGGTTGGGAAGAAGGACTTGATCAGCACAGAACCCCTTCCAGGTGGGAGAACAGATGGAATCAGCTCCAGTATGCATGATGGAGACCACTGGAACCTTTCCAGATGTCTTCTGGCCCATCTCGCTCTCTCGGAGCTGTTGCTTGATCCAACTTCAACTTTTGGTAGGGTTATGCAGCACAGCGACTCCAAGCACGCGGGGCTGTGCAGCTTCCTTGCTGGGGGCTCCCACTCAGAACATCTTGCACAGATCTGAGCCCACTTTGCACCATTTGGGTGAAACACTCGACCTGCACAGCGCGGTGCTGACTTTTCACCTGCATGATACCCCACGGGGGGATCTCTGCTGGTAAAAATGGACAGGATTGCGAGCACTCCCCTTGCAAAAACTGGGCCAGACCGCATACCCCCCCTCCCCCCTTACAAAAACGATGCTGGATTACATGCACTCTTCCTGCAGAAATCGGGCAGCACTGTGCGCGTCCCCCCTTAGGAGAAACTGGGTCCGCAGCACGCATTTCCTTTGCAAAAACGGGACTGCATGCCGGACTGCACGCACCCTCCTTGCAAAAACCGGGCTGCACCGCGCGCACCTCCCTTACAAGAATGAGATGCATCGCATCGCACGGCATCGCATCGCACGGCACTGCACGCCCCCCACCCGCCAAACAGACCCCGCGCGGCGCAGCGCGCATGCGCAGGAAAGCTGCGCGGGAAGGTTGGGGGGGGGGGAAGGGGGCGCGGCGTGCGCGCGGCCGCGAGGAGGCGCGCGCGGAGGGCGTTGCGCGTGGAAGGGGGGTGGGGGGGGGCGGTTTAACCCCCCCCTGCCCGGCGGCGGCGGCATTTCTATTCAGGCGGCGCTGAGGGAGCCCGGCGCGCCCGGTGCATTGTGGGACTGGGCCGGGAGTCCCGTTCGCGGGAGGAGGCGGAGGGCGAGGAGGAGGAGAGCCGGTAAGAGGGAGACCTGGGGAGGGAGGGAAGGAGTGAGGGAGAAGGGGGGAGGGGGGGGGGCGAGGCGGGGAGATTTAAAGGGGAATTCGCCTCCGCCGTCGCGGCGCCGCACGGCCGGGCCCTGAGGCGCGCACTACGGCCGCCGGGCCCCGCGCCTTCCCTCAGCCCCTGAGGAGGGACGGAGCGGCGGGGAGGGTGATGTTACGAGCGGCCCCTCGGAGCGCCGGCAGCGGACGGGTTAAATTTTTCACCCGCCGACGTCTCTGTTTCCCTCGCGCTCCCCCCCCTCTCCCCCCCCTCCCGCTTCGCCTCGCCGCGGCCGTTGGGGCGCGCGCACGGCGCCGTGTGAGGCGCGCTCCCGAGGGGGCCGAGCGGAGCGGGGCGGCGGGCGCAGCTTCTCCTCATCCTCCTCTCCTTCCTCCCGCACAAAGAAGGGCCCCGTCCGGCCGCTGTCCCCGAGCCATGGCCCTCCGCAGCGCCCGGCCCCGAGGTGCCCGCGCCGCTGGGAGCCGCCCGGCTCCGGCTCCTCTGGGTGCCTGGCGCCCGCTCAGCGGTAGGTACGCGGCGCTTTGCTCCGCTCCGTACGGAGGCCAGGGTTGACGAGGGTGGCGATGGAGGTCCCTTCCAACCCGAGCCGCTCTGTGAGCGCCGAGGAGCAGGAGGGCTGCACGAAGTGCTCGGTCCCGCACGAATCGCTCCGTGTGCCGTGCGGCTTCCCGCAGGTCTCCAATAAAAAGTTACCGTGGATGCTTTCAATCAAGTCGCCTCGGCTCTTTCACTCTTTGCTCGCAGATCCGGGTGGCGTCTCGCGGTCTGCGGGATCTTCCTGGAGTTCCTGGTGGGCTGCGAGTGTTTAGGCCGCGCCTCGGTGCTGTGCTCGCCTTTGGGTTCCTCGCTGTGCAGAAGGCATTGAGGGACCTGGGTGCGTCCGGAGAAAAGCAGTGAAGCCGTGAGGGGTCTGGAGCACAGGACTGATGGGGAGCTGGGATTGTGCATCTGGAGGAGAGGAGGCTCAGGGGAGACCTTACTGCTCTCTACAACTGCCTGAAGGAGGTTGTGGCGGGGGGGGGTTGGCCTCTGCTCGCAGGACACAGCAATAGGATGAGAGGGAATGGCCGTATGTTGCACCAGAGGAGGCTTCGGTTGGATATTAGGAAGCTTTCTTCTCAGGAAGAGTGGTGATGCATTGGAACAGGCTGCCCAGGGAGGTGGTGGAGTCACTGTCCCTGGAAAAGACAGTCCTGTTCGTGGAAAGGGTAGAAGTGACACAGAGGGACATGCTTAATGGGCATGCTGGGGGTGGGCATATGGTTGAGCTAGATGATCTTAGTGGTGTTTCAAACCTTACATGTCTGCTTCCCTGTGTAAGTGGGCAGGGGTTGCTGAGCACAAAAATGTGGGGGAAAGGGTTCCTGTGGGATGATGCATACGTTGCTGCTGCTTGTACACTGCTGGAATTCATTGGAATGGAGTGTTTAAAAACAAACAAACAAGAAAAAACCCACACAACCCAACTCTACTCGAACAGCCCTTGTCTCGGCTTTGTGTTGTTTTCCAGCTTGTATATCCTTTTTTTTATTGCAAGTGCTCAGTGCCTCACGCTGCTGCCTTCCAATTATGAGCTGAACTCATTGCTCTTCCAAGACACGTCCGGGTAACTGAGTTTGGATCCCAGCCGAGCCCAGACTGTGGGATTTGTTGTAACGAAGCAACACGCCTCTCAGAGAAGGAGGGAAAACCCTATGTGGGGCTCCATACCTAAAACTGACAAAATATATTCAGCAAAGTAGTGGACGTCAAGGTATATATCACTGATAGAGTCAGATATGGTGGACTGGTTACACAGCTGGCAGGTTTACTTCTGTCTTACTCTTAGTGCTGCTGAATTCACTGATACTGCTGTCAGTTTTTCCTTTTCAGCTTAAGTTCCAAACGGCACAGTCATCTCTCTGAGATACTGTCTCTCTTCCTCTTGCTGTTGTGAGGCAGGATCCTTGCTTTCTAGGAAACCACAGCATACAGGTCGCTTGTAGAGATTCTTGAAAGCTTTTTCTCCAGGGCAGATGGATGTTGTTGCATCCTATCCGTTCCTGTTTAGAAGTCAGCCTTTCAGTTAGGCCTCTGTTAGTTTTGGACTGTGCTGTATGTGAGTCAGAGTGGAAAAACGTTCTAAAATTAGATGTGCATTGTTAAGAATTTTATTAAATGAGTTGCATCATTCTTCTTTTTGCGTTACTATTCTGATGGCCAATTCTTTGTGTGTTCTCAGTATCCTTGGATAACTAAGAAAGGGCTGGAGGGGCCTGGAAGATTTCAGTGTTCTTATGTCTGTAGGCATGTTGAAAAGTAAACTGGATGTTTCTAGGTAAAGCAAGCTGAATACTTTCAGCCTTTTTTCCTCTGCTACCTGTACTGATATAACTTCAGGGCTGTTTTCCCCTAAGGAGAACAGGTGTATTATGGAGTTTCAGCTTCTTACATCAGAACTGAAGCTGAGCCATTATTTGAAAAGTCTTACTTGCATGATTAATATACAGATGGCTGTCCTGCACTATGTTGAGTGCAAATAGATGTCTCTGCTGAGCATGTTGCAGTATGAGGGCCCATGTTTCCTTTTGGAAATTGACTGCAGTGCTCTGGGAACTGTCATTTCTTGCACTTTTCTCTTTTTAACTCGCTCTGTGTGGAAAACCCATTGTACTGCAGGCCTTAGGACTTTCTAATGTTCCCAATTTTTTCAATTAGACTGATCAGCGGGGAGACCAACACCATTGTTCTGGGGAGGGAAAGGCCAGCACTCTGTGGGAGAGAACCATGTCTGTTCGAGAGACATTTAACCCAGAGAGCTATGAACTGGACAAGAGCTTCCGCTTGACCCGCTTCACGGAACTGAAGGGCACGGGCTGCAAAGTGCCTCAGGATGTCCTACAGAAGCTGCTCGAATCTCTACAAGAAAACCATTTTCAGGAAGATGAACAGTTCCTGGGAGCAGTCATGCCCAGGCTGGGTGAGTAGTTGCTCCTCTAGTTGCGTGTGATCCTGTCTGTTTTGTCTGCATAGATCTCATCTGCATTTAATGTTTGAGAATTGTAGGTTGTGTAATGCATGCTCATCGCCCAGAAATCTGAAGAGTTATCTGGTTGGTATAGAGGACACGAGAACAGTATTGTTTAATGTCCCGTGGTGCACTCAACTATGAACAAAATGTGGTCAGGGATGGCCTGAGCAACAGGGACGTGCTTAGGAATTAGTCTCCTCCTCCCTCTTCCCAGTAGATGCTTTCCAAGCTGAAATAGCATCAGTTAACATCCAGAACATTAAAGTAGCACACTGTCCTCTTAAGCCTGTGGGATGAATAGACCTTAGCTGACTTAAAGGTGAAGTTCCCTTCTCCCTTCCCCTCATTCCTGGGGCAGAGAACATGAGGGACTGGGAGCGGATTGTTTCACAGCTGTGATTTTTTTCCTTTCAGTCCTCTCGTTGTACCCCACTCTTAACTTTTGCTCACCTGTAGAAGCTGCCTGGGAAGGGCTCTTTCCAAGATCTGTGTTCTTGCCAGCTTCACTTTCTCTTTGGTATTTGCACAATGATGCAAGCAATAAGGGAAAACAGCCTGCACAAGCTACCTACGTGGGGAACAGGGCAAACGTAGGTATTTTGATACCAGCTACTGTACCTAATATTGATATAGAGAAATGAATGTATTTAACATGTTTAATGACACTTTATGTTCTGTTTGCCTATTTACTCAGCCCTGTGTGGTCGATCTCCGCTTTGCAACGCAGAATGGATTTTTTCATCAACTTAGGAATATCAGTGTAGTATTTATTCTGCAGTTATTTAATTATCAGTTTAGTATTCAACAGCATTATTTGAAATTATTTTAATATGGCTAATTACCTATTAGCAGAGTAACAGGTTGCAAGCTATTATTCCAGTATTGAATTCAACAAGAGATCAGTAAGGAGCCCTTACTTAGACAGTAGCAATCTTTGTATGAAATACATAAGCAGTAATTGTGTGTCAAACTGGGATGGCACTACAATTTAATATTGCCTAATGAGGGACACTTGTTGTTTGTTTTATTCCTAAATTGCTATTTGTGTGTGTTTTCTCTAAATTAAATGTTACTCGCAGCAACATTTCATTTTGGCAAGTTTCTAATTTCGGTAATAGTTTGGTTTAATTTTGTAGCTCTTTTTCCTTATAAGCTTGCAGGCTGTAACCAGTAATGGAGTTACTGATAGATTTTTCTTGTCCAGATATACAGAAAAGTAAAAAGCAGGCAAATGCCATCAATACACAGATGTGTTATTATGTAACAGGAAATCTCTTAGTACTGGAAGGTGGAGAAAGGAGATCTCTTAAATATGCACTTTCAGTGAGAGAATCCCTTTAGTAGGTTTGTTGTTTGATAAGTTAGGTGTTAATTGCCTCTAATGCCTTTTGCTTAAAAGGGATAGGCAGGTAACTTTACAGCCTTTGTGGTATGCACAGTTCTTCTGAGATACAGTCAAAAGGGAAATTACCTCTTACAGGCTTAGCATCCCTCACTTTTACAAGTGGTGTTACACAGAGCAATCTTACTTGTGCCTGTGAGTATATCCATGAGTAAGAAACTGCAGGTTTGGTAGGAATTCCCTGAGCTGTTGCAGACCTTCAGGTCACTGTTTTCAGTCATCTCTTTGAATAGTTGCTTATTTACGCTCAGCCTTCTTTGTTGATTTTTTTGTTTGTTTGGGTTTTCTTGCACAGAACGTAAATGTAGCCTCAGAAAGCCCACGGTGCCTGAGTGTCAGAAACAGCACAGAGTCAGTCATGCAATGTTATGGCATGAATAGGTGAGCTGAGGGCTCTGTGTGTGAGCCAGTCCTCTTTAACTGTTTGTGTGCGCCTCTCTGGAGAAGCTGAGCATCATGTGTAGCAGC
The DNA here is from genome assembly GCA_035772895.1 of Perdix hodgsoniae. Lineage (NCBI taxonomy): Eukaryota > Metazoa > Chordata > Aves > Galliformes > Phasianidae > Perdix > Perdix hodgsoniae. The sequence continues at coordinate 27,030,233 of JAPSGF010000006.1, forward strand.
TTGCTAAAGCAGAGGATGAACAGCCCTAAACGGTTGCTTCTGAGTATCCCTTCTTTCCTGAGGCAAGACCTTGTGCCTCTGTAGCTCTCTGCCTCTGCTCCGTGTCCTCAGCAGGAGCTCAGATGACAGTGGGGGACTATTCCTGGGAAAGACTGCCAAGTGCTTGCTTGTAGCTCTTGGTAGGAGTGTGTTTTGTTTGTATCTGGGGAAAGTTGCTGTGTGACATCTGCTCCCTGAAGAGTGCTTGTTTTGAGGAGTCTTGCCCTGTTGGGTGTACAAAGTGGTGCCAGGCAGCTTGCTGTCAGCCTAGGAAGGAGGTAGGCTACCTGCTGCTGCCTCGAGGCTGGAGATAATCGATGGAGGCCTTGGGCAGCTAGCTTGCTTTACTTTGTGACCTACCGCTTTTGTACACACTCCTGCATCACAGCAAATGCCTGGAGGTTTTAATATTGCTTATTCTGTTTGAAGTATCCACAGTTAGAGAAGGCTGCATTTGTGGTATTGCTGTTTTCCCAAGCGTTTCCCTGTCTGGCAGATGAGCTTGCTGCCTTTCATCCTCTCAGAAGTAAGGTGAGGGTATGCTGTTGCAGGATCTCTCCAAGGGGGTGAATCCTCTTTGACCAAGGACCTCAGCTGTGATTTGTGGTGCTTTTTGTTTCACCTGAAGTGAGGAAGTGCTTTTTACGAGAGGCTGTGCCCTTTTAAAACCGTCACTGTGTTTTTGTTGAGTTAGGAGTGACAGGAAACCCTGTTTATTTTTCTCAACGCTGATTTATGGAGTTCCTCTTCACTTTTAACATACATACAAGCACAGACATTCTTAAAAGGAGTGCACTTTATTGTACTGCAATAAACTGAAAAATGTTGTAGTTTCGTTCTTGCTTTTAGCTATTTACACCTCTGCTCTGTTCTGGTCAGGAGTTCTCATTCTTTGCCTGTTCTTCCTCGCTTGTGTAATGTGTTTTCCCAAGGAAGGGGTTTGTTGCCTTTACCCAGGCAGTACTGAGAGCTGTATTTCCTAACAGAGTACTGTGAGGTCTCTTGTAAGGACCAACAGACAATGGAGGATAAAGTTACTCACCTCAGTGGCGGATTTCTCTCTTTGCAGGAATTGGGATGGACACTTGTGTTATTCCATTAAGACATGGAGGTTTGTCGTTGGTTCAGACAACAGATTATATTTATCCTATTGTGGATGATCCTTATATGATGGTAAGTTGGCTAAATTGAATTGTTAGTTAAATATATTGTTGATTTGGTTTGATCTCACCTAACTGATGGCAGTTTCAACCTTTTTTTCTTCATGTGCAGCAGTAACTGTTCTATAACTGCATTCAGGGTCTTTCCCAAGTGAAAGTGAAAAGGGAAGGGCGATGTTTGATCCTGCAGTCCTTTCCATGGCAGCCACGAATGCTGCAGAATTTTTGCTGTAGATGAAAGCTGAATTTAAATTTTCCTTCATCTCTTCTGTGAGATTTGGCTTAAAAAAGCCCTAAAGGGGAGCTACAAAGCATCAGACAGGAAGCTCCGCTTAGGAGAACCACACAATAGTTTGCCTTTTTTGAGGTTCTGAAATAACCAGGTGACATGTTACAACTGGAAAAGCCTAAATGACAGGAGTTGGTAATAGCACCTGGCGACTTCAGAGTGCTTTGTCAACTTTGGTTTTCCTATCTCAAGCATTGACTTGAACAGAAGATAGGGAGAAAACAAGTGTATGTTTAAAAAGGCCCTAATAATACTGTAAGGAGCTCTCCAACAAGTGTTCACTAAATGAAAGAGATGTGTTTCCTGTAATTGGAATTTAATTATTTGCACTAGACAGTGCTTTTACTGCTGTTTATATGATTGCATATTCTTTTGTTGTTTTGTTGGTTGTTCTTTGAGACTTGCTGAATAGGTTTGAACCATGCTGAGAAACTTTTCTCACCTTGTAACAAAAATTTATAAGTGATGGCATAAGAAGGTTGTGGTGAATGGCATGGCTTGTTTCCTTTGGGGATACAAAGGGATTATTGAGCAGTAGAGAGACATGGGTCTGTGTAGAGATGAGGTTTAGCCCAGTGTGATAGGAGTGGAATGTAAATTTGGCCTTAGTCCAGCTTCTGTGATTGCCAGTCTGCATTGTGATCCACAGGCACCGTCAGCTATAACTTCAGCATTCCCTGAATCTCAAGTCCTTCATTTTCTTTCTTTTCAATGTTAATTTCGCTCTGATGGCTTTTTTCCTTTTGTAGACCAATAGGGTTTGAAGGAGAGGCAAATACAGCTCTCCATAAAACCCTTAGACTCAGGAATCCTGGTTTGTGACCTGGCTTCATAAAGCAGTGTGCTCTGGACACATCTGTGCTTTTCAGGATGGGCTGCTGCTGCCTTGACAATTGCTGACCCCTTTTCTTCAGCACTCTTCTTGAGAACACCTGATGTGTGTTTTCTGAATTATCCCTAGAATATATGCCTGTAAAATTTTGTAAAATTTGTAACCACCATGAGGCTTTTCATCCTGTTATGTTTATCAGTGTTCATAAGCCACATTTAGTTCCCTCTGCTGCCTGGGACTTGTTGCTTGTACTCTCCAAGTTCATTCCCTTAATGGCATTGCCAACTGGCAAAAGCAGCATTGTGCTGACCTTGGACTACTAGAATAGAGAGCTGTTGTCACTGTGAGTTTAGGAACTTATCTGTCATTCCTTAAGAGGGTGTAAACCAGCAGTTGGTTTGATAAATACTGAAAATAGTGAAGGATGGTTGAATAGTCCCCTTCCAGAAAAGGAAAATGACAGGCTCTGGTATTCGTAAACATCCAGAAACATAACAGCAAATATCTATCTAATTATGCAGTCTGCTGCTTATTCTTCTCTTCATAGTCTGAGATATAAATTAAAACATACTCTGATTTCTGGATATACAGGGAAGTCCCTCGATGCCGTTGGAAGCTCTTGAATTTATGAAAAACTAGATTATATTTAATTGTGATTTGGAGGTGTTATTTCATGTCGTCAGAAAGTAAAGCAACTGCCTGCTAATACTAATTATTGCAAAGAACTCTGGATGTGTGATTAGATTTTAATGGCTTGAAGATGGTACAAATGTGTTTAAATGTCTTTCTTCTTTCTCTCCCTCTGCCCCATAAATCTGTCTTCAACTAAAGCATATTTCTGTAGTCCAAACGGTGTTGAATAAGCGCATTGCTTTTATCATGATGACATCGCCTCTGAACTTTATAAAAAACACAGGTTTAAGATCATAGAACCAGATGTCAAGTACAGTTTTGCAGCTGTAAACCTAATGCTGTAAAAAAAATGCATGGAGTCTTCCAGATTAACAAAAGAGAATTTGTGTTTTAAAATCATTTCCCATCCCTAAAGACATATCGTGGGTTGGAAAGTTACGTCTTCATCAGAACACTTGATGTCTCATTTTTAGTCGCTTTACACTCAACAAAACCTGACTTGCTGAGAAACTCAGATCCATTAATTTAGCAAAATTAGAGTAGTTAAGCTTATGTTACACAAGTGAGCCCTTCTCAGTCCTGTCAGTGTCAGGATTTATTAGAGCAATCTTTCACAGAAGACAAGGCCTCTTGAACAAAGTTTTGTTAGTGATGTGTGCTCACACAGAAGTTAATACAAATATATTTGCTGTAGCAAAATTCGGCATTATCCTGTTGCTTGAAAAAGGGACAGAGGAGGGATGTCTCCCACGCCATACAAGTGATGGGGGACAGACAGGTGTGTCACCTCAGCAGCTGTGCGTGCTCCTAAGTGGTGTCAGGGCTACATGTGGGAGACCTGAACATGTGTGCCTTCTGCAGGCAGCTTGTTAGTGGCATCCTAACAGGAAAAGCACGTGAGAGGCAAGCTGTGTCCTCTGGAAGGAAGAGTACTGTCCTGAAAACTGGAGAGTAAGCATGGCTTCAGGGGTGGTGCAAGGGAACAAACAGCTTTCTCATCCACGTCCCCATCTCCTATTTACTCCAATCCAGAAGCAACTGATTTTCACTTCTCAGATTAGCTTCCTTGCAGCTGTGAATTAATACACTGTAACAGCTGGGATGAGTTCTCTCCTTACCTGTCAGAGGAGCTGCCATCTGCATGGACGCTAGATGGACGCTTTGCGTGTGAAGGGTCCTGCCATGTCTATTGGATGGATTTCAGGAGTTGAGCAACCTGTAGAATAAGCAGCTATCTGAATCAAAACTCGTGCTAAAAAGTTTGGTTTTTTTTGGGGGGGCAGGTGTTTGTCTGAACTTATGCAGATTTTTTTCTTTCTTTCTTTCTTTCTTTCTTTCTTTCTTTCTTTCTTCTTTCTTTTTCAGGGACGGATAGCATGTGCCAATGTCTTAAGTGACCTTTATGCCATGGGGGTCACAGAATGCGACAACATGTTGATGCTCCTTGGAGTCAGCAATAAAATGACAGACAGGGTAAGATTTGGGATACCCGCTTCTGAGGAAGGACCCAAACAACTATACATACTTAGAAAGCATGCAGCTTTAGTGTACTTTCTCCTCAAACTTTGAATCTATTTAAAGAAGAGATAGTTCAGTCAGTTCCTCAGTTCATAGTGCAGGTCTTGCCTTGTAAACTCTGAGATTATTTGCTAAAACTTCAGTTTTCTGGAACATCATAATCTGTTCCTGCTTTGTGATCCTCACAGAAATGGAGTTTCTGCTCCCGTTTACTGTGCTTCAAGGCAGGAATTGATTACCAGTTGTTGTATTAATTTGGATAGATGCTTTCAGTTTCCTTGTGCCAGCTTTGTAGCATCTCTTTGAAGCAGAAGAAACTGAACTAGGTTCTTTTTTCATAATTATTTTTTCCTTTTGATGGAAGTTACCAGCACGTTGGATTGTTTGCTCTGGCAAGAAAAGGATTGTTTATTCTTAGAAGCTAAGTTGAAATTCTACAGGTTAGCGGAGGCCAAATGCAGCTTGATTTAACTTTGCATTATTGCACTATGCTGCTAGGCTGTACTTGATTACAATAGTAGAATAGTTCTTCTGAGTTTGCAGAACTCTCTGAATTCTCTACTTTTATATGACCTTTTGGAGAATGTTTCTTCAACATTTTACAAGGAACTGTAAAACCATGGCTTTATGGGGTAACATATGGTTTCTACAGGCTGACTTTTTCTCAAGGCTGGCTTTTCTGTCATTAGCTTTTTGCCATGAGGGGATTTGACTTGAGTGATTAAAGCCATAGACCAGTCTTGAAATGACTAGCGCTGCTGTGTATGGAACTCTGACTTCTGTTTTGATCTCTAGGAAAGAGACAAAGTGATGCCTCTAATTATCCAGGGTTTCAAAGATGCAGCAGAAGAGGCAGGAACATCTGTTACTGGTGGCCAAACAGTGTTAAATCCCTGGATTGTTTTAGGAGGAGTGGCCACAACAGTCTGTCAGCCTAATGAATTTATAATGTAAGTTAAATCACTCAACAAAGGCATTGCTCTGATGGTATACAGTAAAAATCCTTTAAGTGCCATGTTGTGATCTGTCTCCTGATGAGAAAAGCAGTACCTTTTCCTGTTTGCATTTGTCCTTAGCACTGAGCAGATGCCACCTCACTTCTGTCCGTTATTTGCTTTTTTTAAATAGCATGTGCTTTTACTTTTCCCCTGGTATCTTTTGGTCTTGTTCTCCTTTTGACAGGACAGTTAAGCTTCTAACCTGTACATGTTTTGAAGACAGCTGTGGGATATAAATTTCTGTCAGAGTGTAAATTGCATGTATAAATACCTTGCAATTAACCTGCTAATTGCTGTAGAGATCTGCAGAATTGCTGTGCTTACATCATTCTGGCTGATTAACAGTAGCTGGTCTTGAATGTCCCACTGTGGCATGCTGCACTGTACAAAGGAATGTATTTGTGATCCTAGTGATGCTTATTTTATGTCCCGAGAAAGCAAAAGTTTGGGTTTTTTCTCCGCTATTCTGTACTGTATTTTCAGTAAATTGAAAGAAAAGGTGCAGTTTTGTGTTTGTCTGATCGCAAGTTTTGTTCTATTCCAAGAAAGAAGTACTAGCACTTTTAAGTAAGCGTGCAGCGTTTTGCTCAGTGATACCCCTTGGCAGTGAATCCCAAAGGGTAATTCAGCAATTAGTCTTCTTTTTATCTATACAATAAGATACATGGGTCTGTGAAAATCTAATTATCAGCAGTTATTCGTAATAACATGTGACTCTCGCTCTGTAATTAATATATGAATTTTCTGCTTTCAGGCCAGACAATGCAGTGCCAGGAGATGTTCTTGTATTAACTAAACCCTTGGGAACACAAGTGGCTGTTGCCGTCCACCAGTGGCTAGATATTGTGAGTACACTGCCAAAAACAGAATAGGAAAAAGAGGCAGGAGGTAAAGGTGACCTTCCCCATTCCTTCAAAACCTCAGAATGAAAAAGTGTAGCATATACTTTTCAGTATGAAGAGTATATTGAGTGCTCAGCCAGGAATGATATAGAAATTAATTCCTCTTCTTCCTCGTTATGTCAGCCTTATCTTCTTACATGCAAGGCTCTTTTGGAGCCAAGACAGCTTACCATTTTTAGTGAGTTTAGTGAGCCTATCTTAATTGGGTCTAATTCTTAGCTAGTTCTCAGGCATTGCTGTAATAAACAGAGTTAGTGACTAACAGTGCAACAGACTGGCACCCTGAGTAAAATTACGCCCTATTCCACGTGCCCAAATAATTGGCAAAAGCTGATTGATGGCAGTTAGGCCCTGTCTGGATTCATAGACTTTCTGCTTGTGTACGCGGAAATATCTCTACCTTTCACATGTATTACCCTGTGCATTCACTAGGAATAATACTAGCTGCATTATGTATGCAGACATATTTCCATCTGTTACTTCAGGCAAAAATGTAACTATTGAACTGAAATGTGACTGCAAAATTGGCATCTGCTTATGTTGTCTGGCTCCCAGTGTATGTCTTCAGAATTATAGCTGCTCGGTTTACGTTTTTAAAAGATGCATCTTTTCTGCTTTTGGGACAGGCAGAGGAGTGAGCTGAAATTGATTTAGTCTGAATTTTAATTCCAAGGCTTGTGTTAGCAAAAGTGGGAGAGAACCAGCTTCAGCCTTTGCTGGAATCTGAAGTGTGAGCAACCAGCTAAATAATGTTTCGCCTAAAATTGACAGTGTATGGGCCAGACTTTTTGGCCTCTGCAGAATCCTACATTTTCTAATCAGTTACAAGGATCGAGGCCTCTGATAATCTTGATAGGAAAATCAAATGAAGCAAGACACATGTTTTATAGCGTGTTTTGTGGCCATAATCTCACTCCTTTACATATCTATTATTTTACTGACAAACAGTCTTGCAAATTAACAGCATTCTGAGTTCACACATATTTCAAGTACTTGTAATTTCCTTGACTGTCAACCAAAAACACTTTCTGGTCTGAAAAATGGGGACAGAAGGAAATCAATTCTCTTATTACAGTAAACAGCATATATCTTTGCTTGTGGTGAGAAATTTCTGAGTATCAGTGCTGCCCTTTCTTTAGCTTTGTCTTGTGAAAGTGTAAGGAAAATAGAACTAGATTACCCATCTCAAACTCACCTGTAAATCAAGCTTCAGTATGGAGTTTGACTTCGTATTGAAAAGTATGTGGGAGAGGTTATGTAGTACAGCAAGCTTATGCCTAGGCCAGGGAGGAAAAATAAGGTGTGGAGATAGGTGACTGCAAAACAAATTTGGAGGGGAAAAAATGAAAAAATAAATGCAGAGCAGTACTGAGTGAGTTCCTGGTGACTTGTTAAAGGACGATTTGTGGCAACAACCATGCAATAGCTGCTTTAATGAAAGCATGATCCAAACAGGGACGAATGTTTTTCCTCTGTATTTGGTTACTGGCAGCACTGCTGCAATCAAGGCTCAGATATGTTGCTGGCAGCAGCTGTGGTGGGATGCAAAGGAAAGAAGCTGTAAAGAGGCTGCAGGGAGCTGGGCTCTGTGGGGGAACACAGTCAGGGATGTGCTGGAGGTGATGAAGCTGTGTGAATTTGGCTACCAAGCTGCTCGTGTGCAGTGATTAGTCGGCAGCTGGGAACTGGCAACCCTTTGTCTCTTTTAGCTCAAAAGCATGAAAGGCTTCTGTGTGCCTTTCCAGGAAGGGTTCGCTAGTCCCTGCTATGATAGATTTTTGAATGGGAAGGGTCTATCTAAACTTGCCTTCTGAAGTTTTTTGGGTGAACAGTCTGGCTTTGTTTCCTGTCTGCTAATCCCATTGTGCCAGTATTTGATGGTATGATATCACAGTGCGTCATTTGTGTCTAATTTGCAGCCTGCCTGTGTTTGTGGCCCTCCCAGCCTGTAGTCCTGCTTTCACCACATTTGTGATAGCCATTCTTACCTGACCTGTTCCCATTCCATGATCGGCCTCAAAAACATACTTTGAAAACTAATATAAAATGGCTGCTTGTGTTTTTCAGTCATAACAGAAGTAAGAATAACTTTAATCCTGTCCTATGTGTAATAGTAATGCTTTTCTTACTTACTTGGTCAAACCAAGTTCAACCTAATTTCAGAAATCCTGATCTTACTTCTGTACTTCCTTGGTCTTTAAAAAAATAAAAATAAAAAATGATTTGTTTTGGTTGACCAGCCTGTTTCCCTTCTTTCCATTTCTGGATTCCTTCTTACACCACTGGAAGTCAGTTCTCATTTGTTAAGGATAAGATCCTCTTTGACAAGCCTCTTTTGATGCCAGTGCAGCGTCATACAACAATTCTCAGCAGTTTTTCCACCTTTGGTTAAGTAAGAAATTTTTTATGCGTTTATGCTTTGCAATAGCAGTGTAGGCTTTGTGGCTCTAAAAAAAAATCTTTCTTAGCTCAGTTCTCTGTAATTTTATTTTATTTGCAAAAAGAAGAAAATTAAACTAGCGTGTGGTGTTGATCTAAATAGTTAAATGGTTGCTTTGTTTCCTTCTGGATCTGGAATTACTTCAGCTTTGAACAAAACAGTTGCTCTTTATAAGGTACCATTTCCTAAATTATCATGAGAGCCTTTTGGGACGAGAAGTGTTGTTTAGCATGTGATGAAGGCATGAATCCACGTGAGATTTGAGAAGGGGTGGAAGGATGTGTGATATTAAACTGTAAATAGATTTTAAGAAACTGTCTTAATCCTAATTCACTAGAGTGATCACATCCTGCCACATTGTACATCCTTGAGAGCTTCTGGATATCAGTGGCCTTTCCTGATCAAAGGGTTCAGATGTGAAATGAAGAACTTTATATTTAAAAAAACAAGCCAGAGATGAAGAATTTCAAAAGTTTTCAAATCCAGCAGAAGTTATTTTTATTTGGTTGCAGAGTTCAAGACAGAGAGTTTTGTGCTGGAGGAGCTGTTTGCATAGGGTAGGTTGTTCCACTCCACTCTGCAAGTGAGAGCAATGTTTGAGGTGCTTTGGTACTTCATAGACCTTGAGATGAACTTCACATGGGTACAAGCAGGGTAAAGCACATACAGGAGGCTTCAACACCTCCGAGTAAAACACTGTATTTATTCATAAGCCGAGGTTAAAAAAAAAAAAAAAAAAAAAAACCAAAACAAAAAAAAAAAACAAAACCAGGTGCATTTTGGGTTAGAACTTCCAGTGCTAAGAATGTGTTCTAAAATAGATAGATAAAAACCTAAGAAAATTGTCTCACTCTTTCATCCATTAGCCAGAAAAATGGAACAAAATCAAACTAGTGGTAACACAGGAAGATGTAGAACTAGCATACCAGGAAGCAATGATGAATATGGCAAGGCTGAATCGAACAGGTAAGAAGAAATGTGTCTGTTCTGGAAGGGGGAAGGATTGTGGTGGGGTTTTTTTGTTTGTTTGTTTTTTGGTTTTTTTTCCAGATCCATACTTAATTTCATTTCATTGCCATGGGGAAATGTGACACAACTGCGTTATCCCTGCCTTCTGCCACATCTTTCTGCTGTTCAGTGTTTGTGAAGCACGCACATTAAAATCAAACGCCCTCTTTTAATTATACAGCAAAATCACAAATGCTGCTGGAGATGATTATGACTCATTTGAGTGTTGTGGGTAACATCGGAGTGAATTAGAATTTTTTTTTTTAAGGGAAATGTATTGGATTTGTTCATTTGTATTTTTTGTGTCTGGAGAATCCAGGAGGACCTGACTGGTTTAAAATAAATGGAAATGGAATTTAAAAAAAAAAAAAAAAGAAAGAAAAGAAAAACTCTTAATTTTTGTATGCTTCAGTTTAATTTTTTAGATTATGACCTCTGCCATGTTATGTGTTTCCCAAAGTGTAGAATATGTAACAACTTTTTCTTTTAATTTTGGTAGGAGTAATATTTTACTATAGAAATTCTAAGGCAATATTTCCCTTTGTTCAAAATATCTTTAGATGAGCCAAGAACAAAATTAGATGTTTCCTTTTCAGTTGAACGAAGGGAGATAGTTAAATATATCTTCTATTTATTCGGATTTCATTTGGTATTTACTACATCATCCCACTGGTTTTTCATTCTTTCACAAAATCTTCCAGAATAAATAAATGACCAGAATTGTCTTATAGAAGATAACTCAGTCCTGCTCCTGTTTTGGGATGCAACAAAGGCAGGCAAAACATTCCTGGTTTTGTTTTTCTCCCCTCACCTTTGTCAGGCCCTTTTAGCAATGCTTAGATATTCAGAACTGGAACTGTCATCCTGAATGCAGAGGTGCCTTGCTGGTATCCAGGGTTCTATAGTTGCAAATGCCCAAGAATGTCATCAATGCATTGGTGGGGAGGTGGGGACTTTGGGCTGCCTGTGCCTGTCCATCCACCAGCTCTCCTTCCTTCCCTTGTGACCTGCAGGATTTGTTGTTAAATTCCTCAGCTAAGTGTCCAGAACTTTAAGTTCTGGTATGATTTTTTTTTTTTCTTGGTGTGTCATGGAATGCAGATACAGAAAAACTGATGCAGGATGAACCTTGTCCTTGCCCTTACAGCAAAGCCAAACTCAGAACCTCTCATCCTCAACTTGGGAGAGTTTGAAACTGGAGCAAACCCCTTTATCGTGGACTGCTAATATAAACTTGTATTGCATGTCTAATAGAGCGTGCTCATAAATATAACTGCATTATTCAATTTTCAGCATCGTTTAATATCTTAAGTACAAATTAAATTTTCTTAAAGGCTGCATGCAATTTTGGTGAAATTCCAGTTCCTTTCAGAAACAGTTCTGGGGTGGGCTTTTTTTTTTTTTTTTTTTTTTTTTTTTTGAGGATCTATATAGTTTATTTCAACAGCAAGCAGAACTGATTCAAATTAAAGGTATACGTTCTTAAAAACTGCTTAATGTTTTTGAAACTCTGCTTTCCTTGATAATTTTTTCCTGTTTTTTTTTTTTTAATTGTTTGTTTTTCTCCCTCTTTTGAAGCTGCTGGACTTATGCACACTTTCAATGCACACGCAGCTACGGACATCACAGGGTTTGGAATCCTGGGACATGCACAAAACCTTGCCAAGCAGCAGCGAAATGAGGTGTCCTTTGTTATTCATAACCTTCCTGTTCTTGCTAAGATGGCTGCTGTCAGTAAGGCTTGTGGCAATATGTTTGGCCTTATGCATGGGACTTGTCCAGAGACTTCAGGTAGGTGACAGTTACACCACTCTCTTCCTTCCTTTTAAATCTATTTAGAATATGAGAACATGTATAAATGCTGTACTTTGCATTCATATTCATGGTTGGTTTGAGTTTTAGTCAAGTTAAAGAGCATTAGCTATAGAACTGTTCACAATTAAGTTCTTCAGCCAAATTTCCAAACTCCCATCCTGTTCCTATGAAACACTACTATAGAAACCATTACTGTGTTTGGCATCTGGAACATTCTACAGTTGAAAGTCAGTGATGGTTCTGAATTCTTTTGATGTACCTATTTTTCTCATAATTATTAACTCCAGAACAGTGAATACTCGAGCATCTCAGCACAGCTGGCATGGTGTTCTCAAAAGGCCAAGCCACATGCAATAGGTTTCCTCATCAAAGGAGTTGTATTTTTGTTTCTCATTATGAATGTGTGAAGTTGAGTGCTGAGTGGGCCAGTCTCAGAGGCTGAGGGAGACCTCCTCTGTCCATGATCATCAAGAATACGGATGTTTTTCCCTTAAGCTTATGAAACCTGATGTTAGGGACTGTAAGCAGAAGCAAGAAAGGAATTTAGTCTCTGAGTCATTCAGTTTTTGAGCTTTCTGTTTAATAAAGCTGCCACTTGGTAGTGGCAGTGAATAGAGACAAAATGAGAATCAGGCTATGAACATCAGGTTTGTTTCAGATGAACATTTAAAGTCTTGAGGCGATTAAAAACTTCTGATGCTGTGGTTTGAATGCTGTCTTCTCAGTAAGTGGAGGCCACTTTGCCTACTGGAATAATCACTATCTTCTGCTGAAGTGTCTGTATTTCATATTCCCCTCAAATCTTCTGTTCCATTTTGTTTTTCTTCTGCAATGTCGTTTGTTCACTTTGGATAATGAAAAAGATACAGTAAAAAATCTGTCTTTTCTCTTATCTTCTTTCCCCACCCTCTTCCTGCCCTCCAAAAGTATTATCCAAGTTCTCTGCAGTACACAACAGAGGGGGCCCCTTGAAGCAAAACAGTCTGAAGATCTGGAAAGAAGCATCACAGTGAGAGCCATAAACTTTTCCCCTAGTGAATACATGACTTACCATGATCTGCTGAATTGTTCCTTAGCCATCTGTGTTTATAACAGATGCTCTGTCCTACGGAGGGTGTGTGGCTCAGATGATGTGTAATAGGATATGGGACGTGAACCCTTTTGAAGAGTTCAAATCCAGCTTCAGTCAGCTGAGGCCAGAAATATCTGATGGCTGTTTGGCAAGCTGTAAATACAGTACTGTAAATACAGTTGGTACCACCAGACAGGTTCTTACTACCTACCAATCCATGTAACCAGTGTGCAGGTAATGCTGCTGCTTGCCCTGGATACGGGGCATTTGTTATTGGTTACAAAGAGGCTAAAAAATAGCTAGGGCACAGAAGTGGAAAGCCAAGATGCTCTTAGCTAACAGGCAGTTGGCATGGAATGATTTAGCTGCAAACTGAGTGCCTGAATCTTAAGATCGGTGACTCGTTTTGCACCCTGGGGACGAGGCTGTCATTTCACTAAAAGAGTGTAAAAACAATGCAGATGTATGCAGTGCTGCAAGAGTAGTCAGAAAACAGCCAACTTCCAAATCCTTCTTGGGAATGAGAGCAAGAGGTGCCTTTGAAACTCTGAATTGGCTTACCTTTCACCAGAGATGGATGGCGATGAATAAAACAGCGAGACACATCTGGCTATTTGTGAGCATTGGGCACCTCAAAAAATGTATATTGATTTCTTCATAGCACTGCATTCCTACGTTAAAAATTACTGTGGGGATTTCTTACAGGGCAGTGTCAGACAAATAAGAGCTGAATGTGATAGCTCTGACCTGAAGGCTATACAGCATACGTTGGCTTTGTGCTTAACACTGGATGGTCTGACACATTTGCATGCTTTGTGTCCCAGGGTTGATGTTCATGGAGGCAAGTATGTGCCCTGTTGTGTCTGTACGTCCAGTTGGGAGGATGATTTTAGGGGGGGCTGCTCAAGCTGAAGTATATAATGTACGCTTTTGCTCTGTTGTCTTAAACTTCCAGAGATGCTGTAGCTTTTTCATTTGTGAACAGATGTTTTTCAGTAGAGTGGGCAGGCAATGAGAAATGTACTGGAAAACAATTTGAACGGGTTTTAAGACTGTTTTTTTTCTCAGTGCACATTTGCTGGGCACCTGTTGACAAAAGTCAGTGTTGGAAAAATCTCATGTCATCAGTTCCATCCTCCAGGAAATGCTGCTTATAATGTGCTTTCTGAAAATTCCAGTTTTACATGATTTTGTGCTGTCTTTTAGGTAACTCTTTGATAATGGTTAAAGTTGCAGTCAGGTGGTTGTTTTAAAGAACCTCATTCTGTTTATCAGACTGACTGCTCGCAGAAATAAGTTAGAAGAATATTCTGCTTGGGATACTCCTGCATGTGTATATTTTTGTCAGTCCTGTTCTGCTGTTGGAGCTGGTATCAGGGGTCAGACAGCTTTGTTAGTGTAGTAGAGGTATCTCAACAATGCAGTTTTTCCATGCATCTTGTGAACATAAATGGATAGAAAAGGGCTGTCACGATGAGAGAGCTGTTAACAGAAGCAAGGAAGCTTTGATTTTGATTTATGAACTGTTTATAAATCATCTCTTAATTGCAAGGCTTTGTCTAGTCTGTGCTTTTTTTTTTCTGTGGACCATTCCTTGCTTGCAGTACAACAGTTTAAAAATAGCAATATTCAAAACTTAACAAAAACCCTTATGCTTTTAGAAGGGTAATCCAGAACAGGTAGCAAGTATCTGCATCCTTTCCATCTCCAAAAAGAAGCATCCAGTGAACTCTCAAACTGCTGCAGCCATTTGTTCTTCCAGTCTGCAGCCCATTTGCTTTGTCTTAAGGAGTGGTGAATGCAGACCTCTGAAACTTGGTACAACCTGAAATGCTGCATGCTTCAGTGCGGAGTGGCACTTCTGCTTCGTTTTCCACAACTGTGTTGCAGCGACTTAAACTCCTGGTGGCTGTGATGTTGCACAGGTGAAGACTTTTTGTAGTTGTATATAGGACAAAAAGCACTCAAAGCAGCTGGAAGCACAAGTCACATAGTGGAAGCTCTTAGAACTTACCTAAAGGGTTATAGGGACTGGTCAGCCTCTCAGAGAAGTAATTATAATTGCCACAGACTAGAGTCCTACTGCTGATAGGCCCATAGCCTTCCTTAAGGGTTATAGATCAAAGTGTGAGGGATAGCCAGCAGGTGGGAGGTATCTGTTTCAGCTGGAAACTGGAATTAGGTGTATTTTTCTGTTCTTGCTAAAGAATGTTAACAGTGTGACCATACAAGTAATACAAAATTGCAGGAAGGCTGCATGGGAAAAAGATAACAAAGATTATTCTCATGCTCTTTCTTGCTTTACTTCCACTCCTCCGTTCTGACTGCTTAGCACGCTGTGCTTATAAACTGTTAGAAACTTACAAATCTCTTCCCTGATTTACCTGCAGCAAAAGTTGGCAGAAGTCACTTTTCAATTTGATTTAGACCTGTCATGGGAATGGCACATAATTTCTTTGCAATCGATTTGTCTGTTACGTGTGGAGTAATGCTGTAGTAGTGCTATAGTGGTTCTGCTTTTTGCTGTTAACTGGATGTTAAGTTCAGAAATCCCTGTGAGAGAGGTAGGTGTTTTTCTAGATGGCACCCTCATTTGCTTCATACAGAACCAAAAGAATAACTTTCACACGTCCACGTATCCTTACAAATATTCTTGTTCAGTAGTTGCTGCTTCCCCATAGCTTGGAAAAGCAAATGTAGAGGTGCCCAAGGTGCTAAAAGATGCTGTCCAAGAGCCACTGAGCCACAGGACTGCAGGGAGGAAGTGGCACCAAGCCCAGAGTGGCTGGCTCAGCATATGGCAGTTTGTGCCCAGGATTGGCTCAGAGTGTGCTGGCACAATTTGTGCTGCTGATCTGCTGCCCTTCACCAGGACAAGACTGTCAAGTAGCTCACAGGCACGCTGGTGATACCACTGTTTTTAAGAGTAAGCAAGCTCTAGCGTGTGCCCAAATTCCTGCTTGGGGAAATCCAAGCTATTGTCTGTATTCTCCAAACATCTTCCAGTGGGGGATACTCAGATGTTCCTTACAAGAGGCTGCCGTCTCTTGGAATACAGCTCTTTACAGATGTTGGCTGCATCTTCAGGTACCTGTAGCACGTGTCACGTGGAGGTTTAACTAGGCACCTGTAGATGAATTTGCTGCTCTGTGTTGCAGTTCTTCACAAATTTGCAGTGCAGCATAAATGGCAAAAAAGTAAGCAATACAGAAAATATGCAACTTTTTGTAGTAGAGGATGACACCAAAATATGTAATGACTTGATCAGAGCCCACTGCAAATCTGTGCTAGAGCTGACAACACTCATCTTAGTATTTGTTGCAGGACAAGGGGAAATGGTTTTAAGTTGAAGGAGGGAAGATTAAGGTTGGAAGTCAGGGGGAAGTTCTTCACAGAGAGAGTGGTGAGGTGCTGGCACAGGCTGCCCAGAGAGGCTGTGGATGCCCTGTCCATCCCTGGAGGTGTTCAAGGCCAGATTGGATGGGACCTGGGCAGCCTGGTCTAGCATTAAATGTGGAGGTTGGTGGCCCTGTCTGTGGCAGGGGGGTTGGAGATTCGTGATCCTCGAGGTCCCTTCCAACCCTGGCCATTCTGTGATTCTATGATACTTGCAGAATCACCTTGTCAGTGCTTTGGGAATTTTAGAATGCAGAAGTTCTTTAGTTTACTAACTTATAGCAACTTTGTAACCAATTGTTGCACTACTTCTGAAAAGCATTTATAAATAGATATTTTTCTGTTGTCTCTGTAAGAAAAGATTTTATGGGAAAGGCTAAAAAAAGGTTAAAGGAGATCTCTCTAACAATGGGGTCAAAGAGACTGTAAAAGGGAGCTCTGGATCAAGGCTGGGTTTGATTTTCTGCCTTTTACATTCTCTTGTAGCAGTTTCTATTTTGATGAATGATGTCATCAAAGGCAATAAGATTACTTGCAGAATCAGCTGCTGCCAGTATGTGGTTATAGGTATCTGAACATGACCTTTATCCAGAACACTTGTGTGTACTTCTTGTAGAGGCACTTTGCAGTCCTCTGTTGGAAGTTTACAATGCCGGTGTTGTTTTTGATGTCATTTGTTGGCATCAGTGTGGTATCCTTTTGCCAGCATCTTTTGTGTGTATTTGGATTTACGTACACGCCAAACACTGAATTCAGAAACAAAATTCTTTCTGTAAAGCACAAGCTCACAGACTTCCACTGTGTCCTTTCTTGGAGTCCTGCAGTTTGACAGAACCCACGAAGTCACCGAGTGCTTGTCTGAATAGGAATTTGGCAGATGAAGGTTGAAATTCTTCGCAATCAGACATTAAAAGCGCTGCTCTTTTTCTTTGCAGGAGGTCTCCTCATCTGTTTACCACGAGAACAGGCAGCACGTTTCTGTGCCGAGATCAAGTCTCCAAAATACGGCGAAGGTCACCAAGCATGGATTATTGGCATTGTAGAGAAGGGCAACCGCACGGCCCGAATCATAGACAAACCACGAATCATTGAAGTTGCACCACAGGTGGCCACTCAGAACGTGAACCCGACGCCTGGTGCCACCTCTTAATAGAGATGAAAATAGCTGTTTGTTTTTAAATAGATCTATTCCTTTATCATCCTACAACTTAAAGAACTGTAAAAAAAGAAAAGAAAATTTGTTGTGTCTGCACATCTGGTGGCCTTAGGTCAGTTTATGAGTGGATACAATTAATGAAATAAAATCCATTGCCTTTTTTTCCTGTTACATTAACTGAAGATGCACCTAATCTTGAGGCAGCTTCTGAGTTGAGAATTATATTGTTATCCAATACTGTTGATTCATTTTGAATCTTTAGACACTTATCTCTTGCCGCATAGGCTCTTTTTAAAGGTGCTTTCACGTAGCACAGACATTACCAGTAGTAGTGTCAAATAGCATTGTGTCCTTTCATTATGTGTATATTTATCATAAGTCTACTTTGGATGCCTTGAGTGATATTCCAGAAAGGCAATAAATTTGATAAGCGACACAGTGGGGTATACCCAGTAGTGAGAGGGTTGCATGACTACATTCAATCTTTGATTTTTATTTTTATTTTATAAAGTTTAGTCTTACCAAGAGCATCTATGACCCTGGACATTGCTTGGTGTAGTGCACTCTGTTGAAACGAGCAAGTGCTGACTTTGCATGGAAATAGCTTCAGAGTCGAAGGAGTCATTTTTAATTTCATTATTTGTAGACCTGACAACATTTACTGTATTATCAATGATTTTCTTTATTGATGGTAAGGAAAAAAATCATTTTTTTGCAATGTGATTGGATGTGCTATAGTGCAACAAAGGTTTTGCAGACCAAAAGGAGGTTACTGTATAATATTCATTTACAATTCACTATATAAATAACTTCACAAATAATTTTTAAATATAATCGAGCTAAAATAAACCTCTGTTCTGTGGATGGTAGTGTTTAATACATTTTATATTTTGTATAGTGATTACAAGCCTTTTTTGTTTCTTTAAAATCAGCAGCTGTTTAGTATAATTCTTAGTATTATTTTGTTCTTTGCTCAAATACATTTTTGTGCACGCTTTTGTGATCTGTGTTTAAAATCTACATTGCCAACATTGCAGCTTGAACTTTAGCTTGTTATTCAAAATAAATATTTAATTTTTTTTATTGCTCTTGTATAAAAGCATGAACTTTTTTGATTCCTGCCTGAATTATAAAGTGGGAAGAGGAGAAGTCCTTATTTTTTTTTAAATTTTATTGCAAGTGTAATGATATCAATTGTTGCTATTACTCCTTTGGTTGATTCTGCAAGCTGTGATGTCCCATGGTAATCTAGAATATCTCCTGCATGTCAGGACTGGGGGGGCAGACAGGTTATCTCCAAGTCTGTTGTCCACTTTGTTTTGCTTATTTTGGTTGTCAGCACAGAATATGCAATGATTTTGGGTTGTTTCCTCTGTATCCTCTGCGAGTCTCCTGGCTGTGCCTCCTCCAACCTAAGCAAGAGTTCGTGAGCGGCCCTGTGAATCGAAGGAGTGCTGAACCCATCCTTCCTCTGAGGGTTTGTTGAGCTGCCTGGTTGTGGCACATTCACTGCTAACTCTGCTCTGCCAACCCACAGGAGCCAAGGCATACCATGCAATTCTTCAGCATTATGGAACTGAGTGCATTTCATGCTTTTACAAAGTCTCCCAGATTGTGGAATTAGCTCCTTGATATTCAGACCAAGAAGAAGAAAACATTTGATAATCAATACCACTACCAGCAAGAACAGCAAGGGCTCCTGTCTATGAAAAATGACTCACTGCAGGTGAATCTGTCTTGTGCATCAAGTGAGGCTTAAATTTTCAGTCTGGTGACATCTGGGGCAAAACATGGCTCATCTTTTTTCATTTGGTAGTATTCTCAACAGACACCTTGTAAAGAGTTAGAACTTCTTCTTTTGTGAGGAGTGTGAAACAATTAGAACATCACTCTTCTTTTCCTGGAAAATAGGTCTGTAAGTTTTATGTTCACAACACAGCCTCAAAGCAGTAACTGAATTTTTGACTTTGCTGCTCTGGAAAGATAACTATGAAGAGTTTTCACAGCAGTTCTGAACACCAAAATAAAGCATCAAAACTGGTTATCTATGCAAAAAACAAGTCATTATTTATTTTTTTTATTCCCTTGCAGTTTTATGAAGTTCTGTATTCTGGTACAAAGTCATGTAGTTGGGCTTCTGTTCTTTGTGGTCAAGGAAAAGACTGTCACTGTGGATTACTTCGTAAGATTTGAAGAGGAAAAAGATAAATGTGTACAGAGTGGTCAGTGCTGTGTGAGAGCATTTGTTACAGAGATTGGCTGTGTTTTAAACAGGTGCTAGATATGTACTGGAAGCATGTACTGGGCAGGAAAATGTACTGTTTTTTTAGATAACCACTTTCCAGTCGTTATGTTGATAAGTTGCCATCAGGTGTGAAAACAACTCCTCTTTTTCTAAATATGCTTTGAAAGGCTTTGAAGCTTATCTGCAGGGGTGAGGGTGCGTGGAGGAGGGCTGCGTCGTGAGCAAGGTAAGTGAACGTTCACATCAATTGAATTCTTGTGTTACTGTATCTTTTCAGAGCAAAAAAAAATTTTTTTGTGTGGATGTTCTGAGACAATTTCAGATTGCAGCTGCTGTGAGCAAAAGCATTTCCAGGTGAAATGCCAGCCAAAGCCTCTCTTGTTTTCTGATGGCAGGAATTTGCATACTAAAGTGCTTCCTGGCTCTAGGCAGCTGAGATGTGATGTTATCTCTGGTCAGAGCTGATATGAGTGTTTCTGTATGTGCCACTCAATTCAGAGTGAATGATAATGTGTTCTAAGTCTGCTGTTATCAGCACTGTATCAGGTAAGGACTGCTGTGATTTGTGTAAGAACTTTCATTTGCTAAATAAAAGACTGTAGGTCAGGCCTGAGCTATAGGGTGATGATTAGTACTGTATATGAAGAGGGCTAGCAAGTTCGAGGCTTTAAACGATTGGTAGATACTCTAAGTAGAGTCTTGAGGTTCTGGCATCAAGAAGACATGAGAAATAGAACTTTGCTTAGCTTTGTGCAGTCACAGAAATGTAATGTGCTTTCATTTATGTACACAGGTATCTGCATGCACCAACTTCCATAGCAGTCTTGATGAGAAGGCTACTTGTAAAACTCCATCGAAGTTGTGAGAGCAGGAGAGAGTGAGAAGGAAGAATTTTAATTATTGGAAAACTCACCAGTCTGAACAGTACCATTGATAAGTAGCACGTATTCATAGAGAGGTAGCATCTGTTAGAATCTCTGTCTGATGTGTTGGTTCCCTCAGCTTTTCCCTTTTCTCCTGCGTAAGGGGAAAATAACACTCTGAAGTTATCTGTTGTGGCATATAAAGTTGGATTTTTTTTTTTAAGATCTTATTTTTGAACTGAAGTTTTGCTAGTAATTGAAGACTGACCCAACTGTTTTCTGCTTGGAAGATGTTAATTTGAATGGGTGCCCACCCACAATGCATAAGTTGGGGCCAGCTGTGATGCTCAGTGTATTTCTCATGCTTGAGAGATGCTGGGCTGCAGTGCCTCGGTGTGTGGGTAGGGGTTGCCCTAAGCTTGAAGTTTCAGCTGGAGCCAGGATCTGAAGGCAGGCTGTTGCTTCTGTAGAAAGCAGTGTTGTTTCCTTCGGTTGCCTAAGATGTGTTGAAGCCAATACTGATTTTTCAGCCCGTGCTGTTTTGTGCTTTTGTTTGCCATGCTGACATACTTTTAAGATACGAGAACGCTGTTGCCCCCGTCTCCAACCTTGAAAGAGGGAGATATTGTAACAACAGGAAAACAATCCTGATATTTCTGAGGTAAAAATTTGTCTTCAGACACGCATCCTTTATTAAAAGGAATTTGGTATGGAACAGGTGTCTTGCAGTCTCCTGGCCCAAAGCAAGGACAGCCCTGAGGTCACACGAGGCTGCTCAGGCCTGTGTGCAGTGCAGTATCTCCAGTCGTGGTCATTTCTCATTCTCTCTATACCCCCTATTCCAGTATTTCACCATTCCCATTCTGCAGAGTTTTCTCCTTACATCTAGCAGGAATTTTCTTTGCTGTGGTTTGTGCCTATTGTCTCTTAGTTTTACTGCAAATCTTCAGAAAGTGGCTTTCTTCTCTCTATCCCCTACAGAGTACCTGCGGAAAACTGAAGGATCTCTCTGCAGCCTTCTTCCAGGTGAACTATTTTCTCAGCCTTTCTTTGTGCATCATATACATAAGCCCTATCCTTTTGATGGACTTATGTCCATCCCACACTGGACTTGATTCACTATGCCTGTGCTTTCCCTGTGCTGGGGAGCACAAAACTAGACACAGTGACGATGCAATCTTGCAAGTGCCTACTGGAAGGAAAGACTTGCCTCCTTTGGTCCTCTGGCTGCACTCTTGCTAATGCAGTTGGCCCTTTCCAATCCCATGGCAGTGATGTTGAACTAGATGATCTTTAAAAATAGTTCCCAAACCATTCAATAATTGCAGGTGTACACTGCTTGCTCGTTTTTAGTTCATCAATTGAAATTTCTGCAAAGCTGCTGTGTAGCCAGCTGCAATTTGTACTGCTGAGTGCAGCCCTTTGAGCCCAGCAGCTCAGCCAGTTTTCCACCAATTTTTAAGAGTCTGCCTGTCCCAACAGGGCAAAAACCTTCCAGTTGTCAAAGTAAATGTTGCCCTACCCTAGTGCAAGGAGCTGTTCTGTCACAGCTGTAGTCAGGCCCAACTTGCCTACGTTACCAAAGTTAATCTGCACAGGTTTTTCCCAGTCATCTTGTCCTTAGCATACCTGAACGTGGCAAATCCAAGAGAACTTAATCTTTTTGGAAACTGAGGTATAGCTCGTAGTTCCCCTTGCCCTTTATAAAGGCAAGTATGACATTTACCTTTTTCCAGCCATTGTGAGACTCTCCTGGCAGCAGGAGAGAAAGCTTCATGGTCGTATTGTCTCCTACTGATGCATCCCATGTGGTCCCGTGGATCTGAGAATGTCCAGTTTGCTTAACTGGTCCCTAACTCAGTCTTCTGCAGCACAAGTGATGCTTTGTGCTCTGGGATCTCATTGCTTGGCTTAGGAACCTTAGGAAGCCAGAGGACAGACCATGCCAGCAATGCCCAAGGCAGGAAAGATACGAAGTCCCTTGACTTTTTCCCCTCCCTTTTTTTCTAGCCTCCCTCTAGTTATTCTATGCAGGGTCCCCATTTTGCTTTGTCTCCCTTCTCCTGCTTACATGTCTGCAAAAGCCCTTGAAGCTTCCGACGATGAAAAGTGAACTTATGTGTCAGTGGCAAATTTGGTGTTACTGTCTCATCTACATCTGTTTTCCTTCACATCTAAGTTTAAAAGGCTCATTTTGCTGAATTGCAGCAGCTGCCACTTCCCACTGCAGTAAATTAGGCTTTCAGAAGACCTCATCTTTGGAATTACAGTTCTGATCATAGTGTGGATTTTAATAGTCAGTTGAGATGCTTATTAAGTTATAATGCTGTGCATTAGAACCATCTCAGTACCGCCATAGAAATTGTGATTGTTTCGTTTTTATTAGTTTTGTGATTTAATGAAGAGAAAACATTAAAACTAAAAGCCAAATGCAAAACAGCTGTATAAAAATGTTCTATAAAACTTGGTAAACTGACAGACATAGCACTAAAAAATATTTGCAAAGACACAGCTGCTTAAATGCCATTGGTTTTAATAAAATAAAAATACAAATGCCATCATCAGTTATCTTAACAGAGAATCTCCTCCTTGCTGCTTCTCGTAGGTTTGTGATACTCAGTCTGTACTTCAGTTAAGCTCATCAGTGGGTCTGGAAATGATTTGCTCTGTAACGTTCTTTTTAAGTTATTGAATAAAATACAACTCTTTTTTTTTTTTTTCAGTTAAACAGAGTATGGAGAGAAGAAAATGAACAGTTTTCTAGTTTTAGAGAGTGTGAATACAGCAGTCTTACCACGTGTGTCACAGTGTGTTTCTCAGCACTGCAGCAGAGTGGTGGCAGTGCCCGAAATCAGTCTTTTATTGTATCAAAGTATGTGTTTGAAGTAGTTGTGGACAGTATTAATGTGACAGTACAAACAAAGGGTGGTTACTCCTCCTCCATTCTCCTGAGCCCAGCTGGTTAAGGCCTCCTCAGTCATTCTGGGATGTGATGTAACAGGGTCACCCAGTAACAATGGGAGTTGCTTACACTACTGGCATTATCCAGTAACACTGGCTTATGCAGCAACACTAGCAGAAAAACAATAATTAACAAGGAATAATTGCAATCAATGCACAGGGAGATGGGCTTTCTGAAGCTTGAACTGTTGTTTAAAAATGCATATGTGTGCATGTATACATATGTATACTTGTATGTGTGTTAATATATACATGTATCTGTGAAAGCATCTTAGTTTTCAAGCTCCTACATCAG
Source organism: Perdix hodgsoniae (assembly GCA_035772895.1). Classification (NCBI taxonomy): domain Eukaryota; kingdom Metazoa; phylum Chordata; class Aves; order Galliformes; family Phasianidae; genus Perdix; species Perdix hodgsoniae. Next base: position 27,053,855 of record JAPSGF010000006.1, read on the forward strand.
CACAGCAGAGTTAATAACATTCTTTTTATTTATTTTTTTTCAGACATGAAAAACACTTTTGCATAAGATGCTATTAAGCTCATCAGATGGGAAGAAATAGCTGCATTGCAACAGGTGTGTGTCATAACTGCTGTGAGCAATGTTGTTTGGCCTTATCTTATCTTATACGGGACTCTTACTTGAATTTTGAAACAGATGAAGACTTATTAAGTTCCTTATTCAGCCTGGATTGCAACGGTGTATCTGCATATATGTACAACTCTTACCTGAATTATAAATAAAGCTTTCAGTGCAGTTACAATTACGATTTCAGTTATAAAGCTGTTATCCATGGTGCTTTTTTGCCTTTCCCTTCCTCCTCACTTGAATTTTATTTTAGAGACTTCTATTAACTTTCTGTTTACATATGACTAAGAGTTTTCCTATAGATCAGGAGTCAAAGGTCTGATTTTTTTATTGGCAGTAAAGAGATGTGTGCTGTCAAAGCTGCTGTTGTTGTCCCTTCATCATAGCTTTATACTTGCCTCTGGTTACACACAGTAGTTTTGTCATATGAGATTTTTTCTTTTGGGTTCCTAATCTTGTTTGTCCCACTTGTGTGAACACCTGTGCTCTCTTGTAGTCCCAGAAGGGAGCCACAAACCAGATGTCCATGAGTTCCATGTTGATTGAAATGTGGATCTGCCAGCTACAAGAGCCAGAAACTGGAATGCAGCCTAGGCTACACACCTTGGCATGGTATACCTTTACTTTATGGTATACCTTTACTTTACCCAACTCTCGTTGGGAGTTTTGCTGCTGGTTTTTGAAGGCATTCAGATTTTGGGGGATAGAGATTAAGTTCAGAATTGCTTACCATTCATACCTTGTTTTCTGTTTATGTGTAGCATTAACACACTGCAACTTAGTACATTGAGCTCTCATTTCATCAAGGTGCTTGTTGACTGAGCCTCCTGAAGTAGCTGGAATGCAGAGTTTTTGGGGTACGCCCATGAGATGGCCTGGAGCAACAGCACACCTACTTTCCTGGAGCTGTACTGCAGTGATAATGCTGTGTCTTGAGGAGCAGAACTTGGCTGGATTGCTCATGCAGAAGGGAATGATGAACCAACTGAACAGGTGTGAAGGTTGGCATACACTGGGTTGCAACAATAATGCAATCTCTTGGCATAACTTTCCAATCCTGATGCTATTATTCAGACTTCTCCAGGTCATGGGAGAGAAGCTGAGAGAGCAGCCTGCTCCCCCCAGAGCTCTACCATCCATCCCCATTGCTCTGCAGCACTTTGTTCTGCCTTAATCAGAGGCACCCTTCCCCCCCCATAGCAGGATATGGGGAAAGATGAAGGATGCCGCATTCCAGCAGGAGAAACCTCACCTTTCAGCAGCACGTGCTTCACAGCACGAGCCTCAAAGGGAAACAGGACAAGGGTGGACAGTGATAGAACAAAGGGGATAGTTTTCAACTGAGACAGGGGAGCTTTAGGTTAGATATCAGGAGGAAGTTTTTCACACACAGGGTGGTGAAGCACAGGAACAGGTTGCCCAAGGAGGCTGTGGATGCCCCATCCCTGGAGGTATTTGAGGCCAGGCTGGATGTGGCTCTGGGCAGCCTGGCCTGATGGTTGGCAACCCTACATATAGCAAGGGGTCAAAACTATATGATCACTGTGGTCCTTTTCAACCCAGGCCATTCTATGATAAATGGATTGTCACACTGATGGCACGAGGTAATCTAAGCAATGCCATGAGGGACCTGAAGTCCACCCTGGAGGAGTGGTGTGGTTCTAAACAGTGTGGTGGCAGCAGGGAACATGCAAATATGACAACTTTTTGAGCTTAGGTCTTAGGTATGATTGTTTTCAGTCCCTTTATATTCTTCTCCTTGAATATAATTAACTGACAGTGTTGAATATAGTTAATATATATAATATATATATATACTCGAATATAGTTAACTCTCAGTGTTAAGTCAGCTGAGAGGCTGCTATCCACAGTCTGAAATGAACACAGCGTTTGTAAGCATGCACACACGAGAGCTAAAAGGCATATCGCTGCCAGCTTCAGCCACGCTCTGTGCCCAAGTGCTGCTCTCCGCACAGGGCTGATTAAATCCTTGCAGCTCAGTAACTGCTGTCAGAGAAGGGGGAAAAAACACGCTCACAGCTTCCCCGCGTCCTTCCAGCCTCGAGCACGCCCTCTCATTTGCAAACCGTGCCAGCCCTTGTATCCCGGCAGCGTATTTGCGACCTTTCTGAGCATGCACGGCTGCTGACGCATGTGCAGCCCAGGCGAAGCTGCAGAGCATGATGGGGCTCCGCTCCTCCCCGGCCGCGTATATAGGGTCAGGCTGCGGGACGAACGCTCCGGCTGCCGGGCGCAATGGAGCAGCTGGGGAAGCGGTCGGGGCCGGCGGCTCGGCTGGACACCATCCTGCGGCACCTGTCTTCCCGGACAGCCCCTGCTCTCGTATCCTTTCTGCCTTGGGTGGGAAGGGCCCGAGGGATGCTGGCGCTCCTGGGGTGGGAGCCGTGCCCCGGCTGTGGGTTGGCGGCGCGCTCCAAGCAGGGATGCGGCAGGGTTGGTGTGTGCCGTGCAGTTCTGCCTGGCCTTACGGGCTCAGCAGCCGTCCCATCCCCAAAGCCTCTTGCTGCTTGTTGTTTTCTCCGTGGGCATCAGCCCCGTAGCTCGGCACGGGGCTGTGTGTGCACCTGACGTTTAGCTGCCTTTTGGCTTTATTTGCTTATTTTTCAGGGTCTGATCATAAAACTGGATGGAAACACGACAGTGTTCATGTTGTAGCTGCCTGCCCGGCAGGGTTGGCCAGCGTGGATATCAGTGTGCATCAGTGGGAGCAGCAACCAGGAGGATTTATCCTAAAGGTTAATGGGTTTGAGGGAAACGAACCCTGCAGGGTTTAGCAATCACACAGCAAGCCTCAGACCTTGCTGTCAGATATGAGCTTTGACCATGATACCAGCAGCAGGAAAAGCATAGAGCTGTGCTGTGCTTGTGGATGGGAAGCGAGCAGATTTTGGAGGTGATCTGTTTTACAGAAGATTAAAGAAACGTGACTGGGACAGAAAGTTCCACATTTCCAGAAGTTAAGTGGAGTCTGTCTGCTGGTGCTGTTTTTAAAGATGCTGCCAACAATATTACTGAAAAAAAAAAAAAAAATTAAAATGCTGCCGATTCTCATCTGAATGCTGGCGAGTTGTTTGAATTATAATAAATTAGTGAAGAGGATGTGATTAAGTAGGATGTTAGAGTCTCCAAATGTATAAAAACTATAAAGCTATAAGGATAGTAGTTAACTCATCAGATGACTGGAATGGCTGGAAAGAACTTGCAGGCCATACTATTCCAACACCTTGTTGTGCTCAGGGTTGTCACCTTCTCCTCTCACCAAAATCAGGTTGATAAAGGCACAGGCAGGAACAAAACCTGAAATAAAACTACCCTGGTTGTAGGGGGAGAGTAAATTCCTGATGGGATCCCAGAGTTTTTCTCCATTATTGCTTGGCTGGTGTGTGTCGTTTCAGGAAAACGCAGGGGACCCTCCAAGTCTGGAGCCAGTTACACGTGCTGCTGTTTGTAAATCCAGCTGTGAAGGCTGTAATATGAAGAGATTAAGACAAAATTATGATTAAACTGGGCTGGAATTAGAAGGATATGTGGGTAAATGAAATGACAGAAACCAGTGGAAATAGGTTTGTTGGATTTATGTCCCCTGGGTGTACTGGTTTTGTTTTAATGTGTGGATTTGGTGAATGTGGCATGACAGTCACTTTTCCTCCCAGAGAATCTCTCTGTTTTTATGAATGGAGAAACGTGTTCCTCTTGTATTTGCTCGTGTGGATTGGTAATTAGAGCCATGAATATTCATAATGTTGGAATATGCACAGTGGAAGATCAGATGTTTCTACACAACAGTGAGGGGAAAAAAAATAGCACACAGGCTGTAGAATTAAAGGTCACCTCAAACATACAGGCAAATAGTAGATTCAGAAGGCAGCCAGGCAGGCGGTGCTATTTGGGTGCTTGACTTCTTCAGATGACATACTGATGGTGCTGGTAGAGCTCCTGGGGATCTTGGACTTCACTGTGCCTGTGGGTCAGCCTTTTCCAAAAGGATTTGCTTGCTCGTATGTGCTCCCAGGTGCTGTGCTGTCTGCACAGTTTGTTAACGTGTCTGTTCTGAGAGCACACGATTCCCAGCTGAGGGTGGTGTGTGATGGAAAAGGAATGATTTAAATACTCTGTGTTTTCACAAAAATGAGATGCCAGAAGTCGCAGCTGCTTTCCAGCAGTAGTGCTGTCCTTAAGGAAAACCCCTTGCAGTGGGACCTGCTGGGTCCCTTTTGAGCTGGGTTCCCTGTGTCCTCTTCCATCATTCTTCCATGCAGTTTTCAGCACATTTTCCTCTGGCTCATTTTTTTGTTTTTCTACACTCCTGTGCACGTGTCATGCTTTTCTCCCACTGTGTTTGACTCCCAGCGTATGGATTGTAGATGAAACATCACAAAACCTACTAGAGGAGCACGTGCCTTTATGGCACATGGAAAAGGTTGTGGTGAGCCATAGAGGAAGGTCTGTAATCTCTATAAAATAACCACAAAGCTCAGGGGTCTCCCAGTTGGACCAGCACAGACACAGAGATTCACTTAATATATATATTTTTGTCCTTTCCCCTGGGTCAGGTTTGAATACTATTGTGCAAAGCTGTTGTGTTTATCATCGAGTGATGCTTACTTGTTCTGTGGGTGAAATTGTACTGTCTCTGCATAAGAGAATGCAGTTGTGTTTATTTAAAACAGTTGAAATGAGTTGTGGTGGAGAGCCCATAGGCTTTCATCTCTCTATGCTTCCCCTGATCGTTTTGGAGGGATCTGCTCTCTGCATTAACTGGAGGCAGAGCAGGTTTGCACCAGTGCTGTGTGTGAATGTGAAGTCCCAGGTTCATCTCATTTGAATTCTGGCTCTGAATTTGGCACAGCAGCGATTGGAATGGAGAGATGGAGAAGCACCTCAAGGGGACAGTGCAGGCTTTGGATGGGTTTGACTGTTCTCCAGAGCATAAGGAGACTAGGCAAGTAAACATCTCCAATGAGCGTCTCATTAAATATCTTTATGTTCTCAGAGATAAACCCTCTGGCCTCCTCTGGAGTCTCAGGCATTGTACTGACTTCCCTACATGTGTGGACAGGGCTGTAATATATTGCAGTTCTTTGCCAGGCATGCTGCTCAGAAGATGGGGAAGATCTCTCAGAAGTAGAATAAGCAAGAACAAAGGCAGGGTGTCCAGCACAGCATGTACTTTTAATGTGAACCATACTGTAGGATTCAGGATGTGCAGATGTTCTACTCTTTTGTGCTTGAGTTCCTTAATTTTCATTTCAGACATTTGTTCCTACTTCAGCACAAGTTAGTGCTGTTCATCAGCCAGGGAAGTTTCGGTAAGTTATAACCTCCTTTGTAGAGAGGAAAAGCCAAACTAACTGAAAAACCACAGCACCTGCCATGGGGAGGATTTCTCACTGATTTCCTTCAGGCACTGGTTGGGGATCCAGTGCTCCCATTGCTCCTGCTCTGCCCTGATGTTTCTCCCTTGTCATTTTCAGCTTTACTCTGGACACTGGTATTCTCACTACAGAGCAAAGGCAGTTCTATGAAGACAACGGTTATCTGCTCATTAGGAAACTTGTTTCTGATGAAGACATTGAGCGTTTCAGGTACAGGATGCTTTGTCCAAGGTGCTGATGGGCCTTGTGTACGTCAGTATCCTGGGGGAAGCTCTAGGAAGCTAGATGAATTTGGGCTTCAACTGAATATGTGTGCGTGGTATTGCTGGATTTGGTGTGTTTCAGGAGAGACATTTGGCCAAAAATAGTGAAAAGTGCTCCGTCTTCTTATTCCCTCTCTGTTTCAGGAAGGAGTTCATAAGGATCTGTAAGAAAGAGGTGAGAGTTCCTGGAGCTATGATTATGAAAAATGAGGCCCTGAGATCCCAGTACGGCCAGACTGAAAGCGTTGTTAATAAAGTGCAGGACTTCCAGGAGAATGAGGAGTTGTTCAGATACTGTACTCTGCCACAGGTAAAAAAAATAAAAATAAAATAAAAACTTAAATAAAAATAGAATGGTTGTGAAAATATGAATTTGAATTTTTAATGCCTACCTGAAGAAACTTTTTTTGGTTCTGCTAAAGCCATATCCATTATCCTTTAAAGCCTCTGTATGTCTCTCCCATAAACTTTTTTATGAGGAAAGATATTAAACCATCCTCTGTATGTTCTGCATGAATGTAGGATGGATGTAGGTCTGGAGGGGAAACTTAAAGCAGTGTCCATCAGCTCCTGTGGTGGGTGGCCCACCTGCTGTGCCCTCATCCTCAGCAGTTTCATCTCTCATGTTTCTGATATTTTTTTTCTGATGTTGTCTTCTCTGTAGATCCTCAAGTACGTTGAGTGCTTCACCGGTCCCAACATAATGGCAATGCACACCATGCTGATAAATAAACTTCCAGATTCTGGTAAGGAGATCTTGGGAAAGAGAAGTACAGAAATTAATGTAGGTACATTGTTTGTATGGACAGAATTGAGACACATTTTGATATAGGCTGTTTTCTTTAAATCTTGACTTACTGTGATAACATTTATTGTATTTCAATCTTAAGGGTTTTTTGTCGTTGCTGTTCTCTGCTTTCTCTAAAGACTGTTATTTTCTTAGCTGCACCACTGATTTTCAAAGTGGGCCAGTGAGCTCCTTATTCAGCCAGCTGCACTTGCACAAAGGCTCGCTGTCGGAAACATGACATGCTTTTAAGCTTGACTTTTTGAAGATGTTGAAAATAAGTGCTTCTGTGGACCTCGGTAAAAGGCAATAAATACAGAGATCATCCTTTGCTCAGAGTATATATGCTCCTGACCTCGCTGTCAGTTGGTGCATGCCCAGTGGTTTGATATGAAGATATTTGAACATGTACCAAAAGGATTTTGAAGCCTGGCTTTGGCTGCTGCTGGAAATTTAAGTCATGACTTATATGAGAGCAGTGAGTAAGGAGAAAGAGAACCTGACTGTGTTGCAGTTTGTCAAGGTAGCTTATGCTCTGCACAAGCTGCTTTAGTTTAGCAATGGTGAGACCTGAGCTGTGTTTCCTGTGCTTGAGTGTGCAGGTTCTGAGCAGACACACAGTGTGTTGAATTATTAAAAATACTGACCTTGTGAAAGTCATCCCCAGCTGTCATCTTAGAAACATCACAGAAAGATGTGTTATTCTTGTTTGTAAATTCAACAGGAGACCCAGCATTCTTAATACAAAAATAAGACAATAGCAGTCAAGAAATCAGAAGCTGTTCCATAATTCTGAGAGTACTTTAGGAGAGATGCAGTCCTCTGGAGAGTTTTTGAGGCTGTCTGAAATCTAAATAACATGGCAGAAGAGGCAAGTAGAAATGCCCTGGCTACGTCTGTTCGAGGTGTAAACTCCATAGCATCTAATATGTAACAGGTTTTCGTGTGGAAGAGGATGATACGTTTCAAGAAGAAGCAAGCAAATTTTCAGTAAAGATTTTTTGTTTACGCTTCAGGGGGAAAATAAATCTTTAGGAAGAAGGCTAGTAGAGTGCTGAGTAGACTTTCTGGGGAGATTTAAGAACAAGAAGAGAGAAGACTGAACAAACATCTGTTGGCACAGCTCAGGGAGGATTGATTCAGCTTACAACACAGCAATAGATCAAATGACTTCTTGATAGCCTTTCCAGTGCTGTTGTTGAAAGTCTTTGTACTGGGAAAGGTTTGTGCAATACCGTGTAGGTTAAACGTTCACAAATGGGACAGCAGCCAGCAAAAGGCAGAAGCTTGACATGTGGGTGGCGGAGGCCACCAAAAGGAGGAGTCTTCTGAAGGGTCACATGGCCAGGCAGCCTCCTGGCACACGCTGTATTCCCATGCCATAGCTGACGTAAGAGCACAACTGTGCTCTTGGTCTTGGACTCCAGGGGTGAGAGCACAAGCTAACCCATTTCATTTCCAAATCAGTGGTGGTCTGGAGCACATACAAAGTCAGCAAAGTCTTCATGTGAAGGCTTTCAAGCAGTGCCTTCTTCAGACACAAAATGAGTGCAGTATCTTCACAGGAAGGAAAAGACCATATCACGTCTGATGAGATTGAAGATTTTGACCTTGTGTTGCAGATAAACAGACTTTTCTCCACCCCATGCATCAGGACTTGCACTATTTCCCATTCCAGCCAGCAGACCGCATTGTGTGCTCCTGGACTGCCATGCAGAGAGCTGATGAGAACAATGGGTGCCTAGTTGTCCTGCCTGGGACACACACACTGCCTCTGAAGCCTCACGGCTATCCAGATTGGGAGGTAAAGTAGCATGGAGGTGTTGGGGCCACATTTCACCTGGGTTGGGTTCACATAGCAGGATGGTGCACGGGTCAAAGCTGAGGCTTTCAGTGATGGCTTTTCTGTCTGTCCAAACATTCATTGTTGCTTTCTGGCAGAGTTGCTTAGTTTACTTAACTCCATATAACTCAGCAGTGGCTCTCCTGAACCTGGGCAGATTTGCTCTTGCACCCAACTTCACCTAAAGCCCCGTGGAATGAGGTTGCTTCGTTTCTTCATCAAGAAATGCCTGGTAAATTATGGAGAAATGTTGGCTTACTCTCCAGAATACTCCCCAAGCTGTGGACTTAGGTTTTGGAGGGAATCTTTTTCTGGAAATGAATTGCACCCCTAGTTCAGGGCCAGGACCTAAGGCTTCTGAATAGTCTGGCACATTGTGGCACAACTTCATAAACACATGCAACCATTTTCCAGTGTCCTTGCCAAGTCTTAGGACTCTCAGAAGTGAATTTGTTCCTGCTTGGTGAGCACACACTTTCCTGTGGAAGAGAAATGGAAAATAAACAACTGGATGGAGTTAAATATGTAGTGTTATCTTCATCTTAAGAACAGATGCTACCTCACCTGGCCCAGCACTGATGATGGTTTTATAGGGAGCAGAAAGCTGGACTCCGAAGTTCTTTCTGTGTTCTCTCCAGCAGAACTCTTGGTTGTCAGCACAGAGCTTCAGAAAACAGAAGCAGTATTATTCTGCTGTACCTCAGACTTGTAGTAGGAAGACTGGCTGGCAAGCAGGCAGGCTCTTAGTTGAGCAAACTGACTATACCACCCAGAAGAATGCAGATCAGGAGCTCTCTACTTTTCCTTGCACTGGAAGTCTGCATTTGCTCCATCTTTAACTGAGTGATTTTAACTCTGTTTTTTTTTGTTTTGGTTTTTTTTTTCCGAATTTTATTTTTCCTAGGGTAAAACAAACAAACTGTTTCATGGGATACTTGATTACGATGAGAAGAGTCCCAAGGTTCACCTTGTCATGGAGAAGGGTGACACAGTGTTCTTCCATCCTCTGCTCATTCACGGCTCTGGGATAAATAAGACATCAGGTTTCCGAAAGGTAAGAAACCAACTCATGCTCTGTTTATTTATATTTAAACTGATCAACATAATACCTCACCTCTCCCCCTAGCAAGCTCATGAATATTTGGATTGGAATCATAAAGTCAAAGACTCATTAATGTTGGAAATACCTTTAGGATCATCTAGTCCAACTGCTGACCCATCACCACCATGCCCACTAATCATGTCCCTCACTGCCACAATTCACTTCTTAATGTGTTAGCTTTTCTATTAGCTTCTGAACATTCTTTTGCTCACACTCTCTCTTTTTTATTGTCTTTTTATTTTTAAAATATAAGCATGTCTGAAGAGCACATTGTGGGGATGTTTAAGGAAAACAAAGCAGGAGCAGAAATGAGGTGTTGAAACTGTTAGAAACCTGGCTGGCTGTATGTGCTTTCCCAATAGTTCACCTTCAGCTGTCCCAAATTTTTCTCTTCTTTCCCCTGCCTTCTGGGTACCTCATATCTGAATATCAGGAGCCTCCAGTATCCAATAAATATTTTTTATTTATTTATATGATATTATGACCTTTTTTTTTTAATGCTAAGCATTCTATTTCACATCATCTGTTGTGTATTATTAACAGAATAACGGGTAAAAATGCCCTTCTGATCTGGTATCAGAAGCAGATTCATGAATGCACATAAGGGAACTGTAGCCTCTGTTCCTCATTAGCAGCAATGCAGAAATTCCCCCCATGCACTGCAGCACAGGCAGTGTTACATTCTTGATTTTATTTACTTAATCTTTTTTGCCTACATCTGCCACCATCTGACCCTTTCTCTGAGCCCCAGTAGCAGCTTAGTGGGGTGGCATTCCATGCTTCTGCAGTCCTAAAAGCAGAAAGAGCACATCAGCTACTGGGAGTCTCATCTGCTGGCTCTCTCCTCTGTAGTGAAGCCATAACCTTGTTTAGTGTCCTGCAGAAACACAGGAGCTTCCTCATATTGTGCCAAATCTAAATGTTACTCTACTTTTGGTGTAAATTGATGAGATCTTGAAGTTCTCTGAACAGGGTTATGGGTCAGCACTCTTTGAAACATCATGATTTTGCTTGCTGCTGACATAGCTCTTTTTCCAGTTTTTATTTGTTGAATTCTCCTAGACTTTGCTTAACCACAAACTGATTACAGAATGTTACATAGAGCTGCTCTGACTCCAGCTTCTCTGATCACTAGTTTAATTGCTGATAATTTGAGGTCAAGTTGGCAGTGCATTGCTTGTTGTCAAGAGCAATAACATGACTTGTTCTGCTCAACACTCAAGTGAAATCCAGTATACTCAAAGCTTATAAAAATGTTTAAGGTGGAAAACTTAGTGCTGCTTTATCATTTTCAGGGTGTCTGGAAGCATCCTACTTAATTCTGGTGTGTGGAAGTAGAGGGATGGGAAGAGGGGAGAAAGAAAAGGTTATGTGCAAGACTATTTCTCTAGGGGTACACTTAGAGGAATAATCTGTAAGGAGGAAGGAATTTGCTGACTCGGTCAGTAAGGAAGGAGTGGGATGCTTATCATCTGGGACATGGGAGCTTTTTCTACCATTTTCTTTTTTTGCAATCAATTTGGGAATGAATGATGGCCCATTTCTCCACACAGAGCATAAGCTGCCACTTTGCCAGCTCAGATGGCCACTATATTGATGTCAAGAACACAACCCAGGCTGACCTGGAGAAGGAACTGCAAGAAATGGTACACAAGAGATACAACATGCCTGCTTTGGAACTCAAGGTAAGACTTCAATATATGTGCTTCATTACCATCCAGTTCAGTCCCCTTTGCTCAGTTTCTCTCATACAACAGTTCTGTGCTTTTTGCTGTTCTGGTGTCACAAATGGAGCTGAGGTGCTTGGCAGAACAAAAGATGCAGAATTCTGAAAATGACTGTAGGGTTTTTGTTTGTTTGTTTTGTTTTTTACCTTTTGCTGGTAAGACTTCTTGCAGTCTGCCTGCCTCTGCTGAAGAAGTGATCCTGCTCTCTAGGCGGCTCCTTCGTGTCCCTTGAGCTCTAGAAGTTCCTCCTGCAGTCCTGCTTATCAAAGTGGATTTTGTGAATGTACCTTTATCCCTTGCCCTGCAACCTGGATTATCACAGAATCAGAATGGCTCAGGTTGGAAGGGACCTTAGAGATCATCTTGAGTTTGTGCAGACAGTCAGCACTTCTTGAGTTGTCTGCAGCTGGAGTTAATGTAAGTGAGGAGGAGCCGTGCACTCTGCAGTTCCAAGGCTGCTCACGTTTGCTGCTTACACCGTTCAGGGGCTTTAGGCTTTCTGACCTAAAGCCCAGCAGGGGTGATGAATGACACAAAGCAAGGAGGTTTATGAAGAACTTTTCCCGGCATCCACTGGCTTCAGGTTTGTCACGAGGAGTGTGTCTGAACCAGAGCTTTTTGCAGTTGTGTTTGGACTACATGATACAAGTAAGAAAATGCGTTTATCTATCTCTTGCCCTGAATTTGCAGTAGTAAGGTGCAGTAAATTCTGTGCTTGGCCACAGTTCTCATGGGTTCGGCTCCAACTGGCAGGTGCATTAAAAACAAGAATCCACATCTCACTGCAGAAGTTGGTTGTTATTGTTAAATATAATCCTATATCAGTTGTTTAGATGTGAGGCTACAGCAGGAATGCAGGCGATGTTATGCATCTGCCTCTAAAAGATAAACAAATGGGTGTAATGGATTCTTGCTAAATCATTGAAACCATTGCGTAAAATAGAAAACAAATCTAAATTCTTCCAAGGCTCAGCCACTGGAAGAAAGGTAAACTTTGTTGCAGGGATTTCTTAATCCACAGCAGCTCTCAAACACATACACATCCAGCAACAAGGCATTAAAGCCTCCTTGTGATAGGTAGCGTGTTCCTTTTAAATCCATGCAGTATCTGGGGTGTTGGGGAAGAGAGGGCTTCTCTATACGGTTGCCTTTGTTGTTTGTTTTTCCACAGTGTGCCAAAGTAGGGCTGGGTGTCAGCCTCTGTTCAGCAAGCCTGGACTTAATTATTGTTTGTACAGTTCCAGCTAATTGAGTTTTGATACCTGGAGTTAGTTAAGTCTCCTGTGAAGTCCAAATGGATACACAGAGAGGCTCATTCCTGCTCATGAGTTGGAAATAAGTGTGTGCCCATTTATCCTAGATGAGTCTGTTTTTTCTTGTAGCTTTATGCTTTTCTTTAAAGCATTCTCCCAAGAAGTGGTGCCCAGATATCAAATTTTACCTACCCAAGACTAATGATGAGAACTCAGTAATCCTTGGGAAACCAAGATAAGAACTTGCCCAAGGCTCACCTCTGCGAAGTAACCAGAAGTCTTTTCCTCTCCTTTACAGTCTTCAGCAGCGTCTGCTCAGAACTTGGTTCCTGGGACTGTATTTGTATGTAGTATTTCCAGCTGGTTTCTGTTGCACAAGCAATACTGATGCTCATGTGTAGCAGTACTCATGATGTCAGTCCCTGAGCTTTTTCAGTCACCCAGAAATGCACAAAGGAGGCACTGTGTGTTCAAGCACGTTAGGACAACTTCAGCAAGGATCATTCTCATTATGCTGCTAATGTTTTCCTTTCTGCCACCTGCCAGAATTGAGTATGGTATCTTTCAGTCTGTGTCAGAACTGCAAATGATCCCCTTTCTTCAGGTAGAAGCTGTGCTAATTTTGGCTATATTTTTGGTTCTTGATCTTTAGGATTTGAAAGGATGGTTATTGTCTCACTATGATTTTCGTTTGTCTCATTTTTGTTTTGAAGGATATTTGGACCTTCAGAGCACGAGTTGTGCAAGGGGAAAGAATTAATCTGTAAAACAACCTGCAAAGACCAGGATGGAAAAATGTGCCTATACGAGCTGCTGCGATGGGAAAGCACAGACCCCACATCAGCAATTGGAATTACATGCACTTTGTTGACCTCTGCATTGGTAACTTAGCCAAATGCTGCACTGCTAAGTGGTTTTATGCTAATACAAAATAATTGCACTAAGGTTGAACAGCTGATGTACGTCAAGGAAAATCTAACCTAGAAAAACAAATTTGCTGTGGTTCTTTCAGACAATCAAAGAAGAATGGTCTTTAAAGATCACCTTGATCATTTTGATGTCTTCACTCTCATTTTTAAGGTTTCTCCTGTGACATACCTTTGAGCTGATGCTATATTAATATCAGATTTTTATGCAAGGATTTATGCAATAGTTTGTAATTTTTAAACTGCCCAACATCCTGTTCTATGCAAAGGAAGTGCAAGGAGTCAGTTTCATGTGAGCCTTCAGTACAGGATGAGCTCGCTTGGGAAGTCATACTGATACCAGCAGAAGGAACTTGCAAGGAACTGGGTAAAGGGAAAGCAGCAGCTTGGATAGAAAAATGGGACTGGTGGAGCAGAGTATTACTGCTTGCACCATTCCTCAAACATAGCCTAGTGTGGTATGATAGCAGACCAAGCAGCACTGGCACAAGGTAAATGTGTGTCTGATAGAGCTGGAAACTTCTGGGCCTGCAGAGCATCCTCCTGCTGGCCTTGCACAACTGCTATAGGGCTGTGTAAAACAAGGGAGTCTTGCTCTGAGGCTGGTAGTTGGGTAAGGGTGCCTTTTGGCATTGGCTGGTCAGGAGGTGGTTAGGCTTTCCTCAGTGTGTACCGGGTGGCAGGGTGGATTGATGTGCACTGAAATGATCTCTCGCCTTTCACAGTATTTTTCCTTGACTTCTGAAGGATTCTTCTGCTTTCAGAATCTCTTTTTGGAAACAATGATTAAATGCGAGCAAAATGAAACTGGGAGGCTATGTTGTGTTATTGCTGTTCAGAAATCCTGTCGATGCATATGGAGTTGTATACCCCAGTAAAAAAACTGTAGTCCTCTGTCCTTTTCCACTCTGCCCTTCCGCCTGGTAAAGGCACCAACAAGGCACCAAACCCTGCTGCTGCATTTCAGACCTGCAGGGGCACCTGCTCTGAAACACCCTGAACTTTCTCAGCCTGGTCTTTACTTGCTGTGTGATCTGAACAAAAGAATTCTGGTGGCTGGAGGCTCTGCTCAGCCCTGCTTGTACTCTTGGGTCTGTGCTGTTGGTGCTACACGTGTAGCTGATCTGACTGCAGAGGAAGCTATGGCTGCAGAGAAGAGCTGCAAGTGTCCACCTGAGTCCCTGTTTTTGAGCTTCCAGACTCTTGAGTTTCTCTTACTGGGACTCTGTGTGTGTGTGCGTGTGTGTGTGTGTGTGTGTGAGAGAGAGAGAGAGAGAGGAGTGAAGAACTTTGTTTTTCAGTTTGTGCATATATGGGTGTAGGCTGAAGTTTCCTCTTTCAGAGGAATGAAGATGCTGAAGACTTTTCTCATTTAATCTCCGTAGTCATCCTGATGAGAGATGTGCTTGCTTCTTCCTACAACAGGTCCAGCATACTTCAGAGGTGAGATCACCCAACATTGTGTCAGTTCAGCTCACCTTGGTAATGCACAGGGCTCTGATTCTGATCCCTTCCCCCTAAAATGGTTCTGGGTGCAGCCAGGCTGACCAGGTCTCCTTGGCTCCTTCTCAGCCAAGCCCACGTGTGCAGGAGGGCTGCTGGGACCTGGAAGTCTAGTTGTTCTTCCACCCAACAGAGATTCTACAATGATAGGTATCCAAAAAACATACCCCAGGGGGCAGACACAGACAGCTGCAGGTGTGGTGGAGAGGACATCAGTCTCCACACTCTCTGGATGCAGCTTTTGAGGTGCTGGTGGTTTAGGACTGGTGGAAAGGAAGCCAGGCATTGGGTACGAATACATTTTCCATTATTCAGCTGTCTGCGCTTGCAGGAAGCCCCGCTGGTTAAGGCACTTTGTGAGGCTTTACATGTTGAAAATAAGTACTGCTGTGTAGCCTGGTAAAAGACAATAAATGCAGAGGAAATCCTTTTTTAAAGTTCAGATGTGTTTTTTCCAGACTAGTTCAGACATCAGATTGAATACGTGCCTCCTGCCCTCCCTGACGCTCAGCTCTTTGATAGGAAGGCACTTGAACAGGAGCCAGAGGAAAGGTTTTGAAGCCTGGTTTTGGTGCCTACTGCTGCAGATCAAAGTTGTACCTTTGTACAAGAGAAATGAGGAAAAAGGAAGCTTAATTAACCATATTACAGGCTTTCAAAGCTGATTCAGTTCTTCAAAAGCTTTTGCAGTTTAACGAAGCTGAGACCCGAGCTGTTTCCTTTGTTGAGGTGTCCAGACTCCACGCAGACATGTTGTGCAGTGAGTGCAGTTTGCTGGTGTAACTCCACAGAGCAGCTGTGGACCCAAGAGCCAAGATTTGGGCTCTGACTGTGCCACAGAAGAAGACTGAAACTCATTTGGTCTCATAACTGTGTCAGCAAAGAGCGTGCTTAGAGCTTCACCTGCAGCTTTGGGTCAGCTCCTGAAGCCATGTTGCTGTGTCCCCCTTGGAAATTTTGTGTAATAGCTCAAGTGAGGAGTTTTCACTGCAGCTCCCAATTGGATGATTAGCAAATAACCACAGTTTCATTGCAAGCAGAACCTTTCTCCTAAGCAAGGATGGTTCCTAATGGATGGTTGACCCTACCCAGCACTCGTGGTATCTTCAGTCCCTCATGCTCTTCTCCATTCTCTCCAACAGGAGGTGTGTACTCTTCACCACTTATGCATGATCATTGAGGAAAACAGTGGGTAACCATTGTTGTGTCTCTTCTACATGGGGGAACTGCTGTTTTCATTTTGTTGAATTATTTCATCTCTGCCTTGGTTTTGAGAGTCTAGCAATCAAATTTTCCCATTTCCCAAGCAGAAGTTGTGCAAGGAGAAAGAATCTTTGAAGTGGCCTCTCAAGGCCGAGATGGAAGGCTCAGGCTCAGGATGTGTCTCAGCATCAGCCTCTGAGCAGGGAGTGCCACTGCTCACAGCCACACTTACGGGCTTTCTGCCCTGTGTAAGTAACCTAACCAAATAGTGCACTGCAAAATCTTTTTATGCTAATACAAAATAATTGCACTGAGGCTGAACAGCTGCTGCACTTCAAAGAAAACCTGACATACAAAGAATAATGATGACAGGAGATGTGCTTCAGTTCTTGATTTTTTTTCCTCTACTATCTCTCTTGATAAATTTTTTTGTTGATATTATGTTATTATCTCAGGAATGGAGTGGTGAGCAGGGCTAGGGATGTAATCAGCATTGGTGAGGCCTCACTTTGAGTACAGTGTTCAGTTTTGGGCACCTCAATACAGAAAGGACATTGAGGTTCTCGAGCAGGTCTAAAGAAGGGCAACAAGGCTTGTGAAGGGCTTGGAGAATATGCCCTAAGAGGAGAGACTGAAGGAACTGGGGCTGTTCTGTCTGGGGAAAAGGAGGCTGAGAGGAGACCTTATTGCTCTCTTCCAGTATCTGAAAGGTGAGTGCAGCAAGAGCGGGGTTGGTCTTTTCTCATTGGTGACAGGATGAGGGGAAATGGCCTTAAGCTGCACCAGGGTAAGTTTAGGTTGGATATCAGGAAACACTTCTTTACAGAAAGGGTTGTTAAGCACTGCGATAGGCTCCCCAGGGACATGGTTGAGTCACCATCCCTGGATGTGTTTAAAAACCATTTGAATATGGTGCTCAAGGACATGAGTTAGCAGAGGGTTGTTGGAGTTAGGGTAATATGGTTAGGTTGTGGTTGGACTCAATGATCTTTAAGGTCTTTTCCAACCTGAGTGATTCTATGACCTTAACAACATAATGGCATTCACAATTAGATGAAATTATTACTATAAGATTCTATGCAATGTTGTGTTTCTTAAGGCTTGCCAGGCAGATTTATTGAGTTAATGCACAGCATCCTGACTTTGCAGCAACCTCAATGGAGCAAGAGCAGTTTGCACCTTGCAGGAAGCTGCCCCTTCTCCAGGGCATGATGTGCCAATCCCCATTTCACTGCTTCCCATCCCATCAGGCTGTGGAGGGAAGCAGCCCAGGCTCTGCCATCAAACACGAATGGGCAAAAAGGATGATCCTCTAGTAGGTGTGTGTATTTATTTAGAAGGGTATTAATTTTCATTAATCTGGCTTGAGAGGTGATAGGACTACGCTAGTTAGCACAGAGGAATAAAACACTACAGGTTTAATTTATCTCAGGCGTTTGTAGAACCTAAGGAAAGATAATTGGTGGCAGCAGGGCAAGGTGCTCTGAGTGAATGTTTCAGCAGCAGAGGGCTCATGACAGACAGGCTGGCTGAGGCACCAAACACCAGCCCTAATTTCATAGGAGGTGATTACAAGCTCGGGGGGGGGGGGGGGGGGGGGGGGGGCC
>JAPSGF010000006.1:27071690-27115460 GCA_035772895.1 Perdix hodgsoniae
GGGGGGGGGGGGGGGGGGGGGGGGGGGGGGGGGGGGGGGGGGCTCATCCTGCTCTTCCTACTGTGCTCAGAGGGCACACTGTATCTGCAGGTGAATATTTCTTGACTGCAAAAAGAGGCTGATTTATCAGCTCTCTCTACAAATCTTTCCTTAAGTTGCTCTGACAATGCACTTGCAGTATTTCTCTTCCAGTGCAGTTTTGCTTAACAGTTTAGAGGAGGTGGCTTTGTGCACTCACAGGGTAGCTCTCCTGCCAGGGCTGGAGCCATCCACAACATAAGTAGCTCTAAAAATAGACTAAGGCACGTAGAATGGATAAAATAAAGCCCCCACCACTTCCTCATTTACTGCTGGGTTTAAGCAAAGCAATTGGTTTTGATACCCTCACCCTGCTTTTGCATTCAGTGATCAATGGATACCATTGCTTTCAGTCCTTCCCTCTGAAAGCAGCATCTACCTCACCTCTCACAGTTTCATTTCTGCAGAACTTCCCTTCCACTGGCCAGAGAGAGGAGCTGGCAAAACCCTGAAGCTTTCAGCTTGCTGCCTGAAGGCTGATGAGAGGATTTCACTCTGCTTTTGTGGACTCCAAATAAGTAATGCCTGCCTGAATGAAAAAAAACATATAACACATCTGTGTGGGTGCCAGTTATGGACCACGAACCAATTTCTTTGAGTGATTCAGCAAAGAACTCTCAAGGCAAAGGAAGATCCTCTTCCTTAGACAAACTAACCCATACAAACCCAGGGAGCACTCTATTGCACAGTGTTTATTCTGAATGAGTCAAGAGGAGACATTTCCAAGCAGTGTCACAGTTCCACATTTGTAGTTGCTAATCAGTGACACCCCTCTGCCCCCCAACAAAAGGTACCAAAATGAGACTGAAATGAATGTAATACGCTGAGCAAATCGGCCCAGCAAAAGCACCACTTGGAGATGAAGGCTGCAGAGTATGGAGGTAAACTGGCTGCTGCTTAGAACAGTCACTTGCAGCCCTTGTGCAAGCAAACAGAAGAGGTATTGATTGACAGGAGATTGCAGCTGTTTCACCAGCACACAGAGCTGATGATTCCAGGTAACCTAAAAACACCTACTGAGCACAAGTCAGAGGCAACAGAAAAATCAGGTTCAGGTAAAGCTGGCTGAATTCAGCTGGCACCCCTACAGCAGTGTGCTGAGAACATGCCTGTGTAAGACAGCCCTCCTGCAAAGCCACCAAGGGGAACCCTGCTTTTGGCTCATCTCAGACAGCTCCTGGCCCTCTGGCAGCTGTGGTAATAACAGGGAAGGATTTTAAGAGAGAGAAGTAAGGGTAAAATCTATAAAATATAAGCACTCCACTCTTTAAAAGTGCTCACAAAGCAATGCCAGATTCATTCAAATACTCTTTTCAAAGTGGGAGTTGGAGCTGTAGTGCAGATGGTGCTGGGAATCCAGCATGGAGCTCTGCGAAGTCTACAATGCAGACATGCTTGGGCTTGCAATGTTAAAGGGACAGATGTATTTTGAAGTCAGAAGTCAAAATGATGACCTAGGAACCACTTGAAACCTGTTCCCGAGTAGTCAAAGGGAGTAATTTTGGGGCTGATAAGGACTGCTGTGTGGATAGAATCTGCTTAACCCTTTTTCTGCCATCAGCTGAAAAAAGCACAAGGCTGGTATTACACACCACACCACTCACTTCACAAGTGCTTATAGAGTCTGTAGTCCTTCATTTCTTCCCTTTAAAATCTGGTACAGCTGTTCAACATAAGTTGGGGGATTCCTAGGGTTTTCTCAGTACAGATTCCACACTGCCATTCTCTTTTCTAGGTTAAGTCTTGTAAACAAGCTGCTGCTAAGAAAAAGCAGACATGAATGTGTATTTCACATGCAGCCTTATTCAGTCACTTTTAAGATCAAAGCTGGATATCCATGCAGTGGTTTGGCAAAAACTCTGTGGATGTCCTTCTCACAAGGAATTGATTTCTCTGCTCGTTCATCACTAAAGCCAGAATCCTCCTGGCGTTCCACTAGAGAAAGGTGTGGGTTAGACACAGGAATTCATCTGTGTGTTGGGAAAAGATCAACTTCAGGTCATTTAAGGCTATTGAGGAATTTTGGTTGTTCTTCCCCTCGTGGTAGAAGTGTTTCTCCACCGATCTTCGGACCTTTTTTCTCCTAGAAATATGAATCAAAGAGAAAAGTTAAAACATATCAAGATGTTTCCCAGTTTTATGACAGAGTTGGGACTAATTTATTCAATTAAATGTTGACTGACACTCCAGAAATATTCATTCTGACTGCTTATGGGTACAGAAAAAGGAAATTCACCATGGCTAATTAAAATAAAGCTTCAAGAACAGAAGACAAAAGGAGAAATTCCACTAAAACACAGCCTGGAGGTGACTGAGAAGATGCAGAGCTGCTTGACTTTGCTGGCAGCTTATAAAGGTACTGAAGCAAAGCACAGGACAGAAGCACCAGGAGAAGCAGGCAGAGCGCTGGGATACTCAGCAGCTGCTGGTTCACACTTACCTTCAGCATCCCGTCTCGCTCCCACTTGAAGAGGCCGCAGGTACTGAAAGATGAAGGTGGCAGATGAAGACAGCTGTGTGCTGCACAGTATGAGGGGGTCCTAAACGAC
Source organism: Perdix hodgsoniae (assembly GCA_035772895.1). Lineage (NCBI taxonomy): Eukaryota > Metazoa > Chordata > Aves > Galliformes > Phasianidae > Perdix > Perdix hodgsoniae. The sequence continues at coordinate 27,074,318 of JAPSGF010000006.1, forward strand.
CCCACACTTCTACCACACCACTTAGCAGGAGGGACTAACACTACAGGTTTAGGATGTCGTTATGTGGCTCCCAAGCCCACAGTACTGTTTCACAAGGCTTATTTCTTACCTGCAGGGTTTTTTTGGGAGCCTGTCAAGGGCAATAGCTCGGTTGCCGCAAGGACATTTGAAAAACCGCTTGATGCCATCGTGCCAGTGGTAGTCATGGTTATCCTGCACACAGGTCTCCAGAGGCTTGAAGTAAGTGTAATTACACTGTCAGGGAGGAGAAAGAACTGTGAGTGCTTCACCAGCACGTCAGGCCCAGGCTGTGGGCAGAAGACAGCTGATTATCCAGAGCAAATATTCGTGTGACTTCTCCCATCTGGAGGCATCCACCAGCGTGAGCAACACGCCACCCCAGGCTTTGCCACCGCTCCTTCTACCACTATCCTGCCTGCTTTGCCACCACCCTGTGGCCCTGCTACTGGCATCCTGTGAGGCACAGTCACCCTCTGTGTTGCCTTAAAGAAATAGGAAAGGCAGCAGGAGGAAAAGTGTAGCAGAAGCTGCAAATCCAGAAATGGAACAGAATTCCTCCTTTGTCCTCAGCACATTTGGGATATTTTAAACTCTGTTCCTTTTCTTGATAGCGAACTTCCAGGAAATGCAGACAAAGGAATCCCAGTGTTATGTTTTTTCAAGGCCTGAGGCTTCATTTAACATGGAACACAGGGAGCTGAGGGTCCTGGTACAAAGTGCATCAAGGATGAAACTGAGAAATAAATGCCAGAACACCAACATGCAAAGAACCCACTGTAATAAGCAAATTGAGATGTTGAGCATAACACTACAGCTTGCTTTGACATGGTCTTCATATCTTACAGTCACTCAGTGTACAAGCTGCTCTCAGCAACAGCCACAAGGAATTAAGCAGCCTCCATTTGATGCCTGCACTGAAGTATGGCCAAGTGAGTGACTGATGGGGTTCTGCAGGATGGCCTGGTATCATTCCATGCAATCTGCGCCCCAATTGCCTGCTGTCACCCTGACTCCACCTCACTCACCGTTTTACATGTCACCACTCGACATTTCACTTCTTTAATGTTCCTCATCTTCTCTTCCATTTCTTCTTTTTTCACCAGCGGCTGAAAGTATTGTTCTTGTAGCTCAGCTTCAGCCTGCATGGGCACAGGAAAAAGGGTGTGGGAAGAAAAAGATGTAAGAAGCCACTCCACACGTGGCCTTTAAGCAAATTATTGGGACTGTTTGCAGTAAAATGCAGTCTGACAGCCAAAGAAACAGCAAATATTTCTTGCTTCAAAAAAATCCATATAGGGCACACGCTGTGCTCCACCATCACTGAAACCAGCTGCCTCTGAGGTACCTGAGTGGGAGAGTTACCAACAGCAGATACGAGTGAAATGAGCACACACCTATGACAGTGCAGGTACTGCTCAGGTGGGCAGATGTAATGAATAGGATTGGTTCTTAGCCAAAATATTACACCTCAGCAGACCTTAAAATAACTATGAATTCATACTAACACAGCATGTGCAAGAGCCACGTCCACTGGAGATGCAGTATTCCTAGGAACATGCTTAGGGATCCCTGACACTGCTCATCATGCCGACTTAACGCCTATGACACATTTGGATGCCTGCTTCTTGCTGAAGTCATTATCAGGAGTTCTAACAGCAACCTCATTCTAATCTATTAGTCATGGTTGGGTTGAGGCCATACCTCTTTCAGGACACTCGTGTGCTTGGATTTGGCATTCAGGATTTTCTGAAACTCTTCTGACTCCAGATAGGCCAGCTGCTCACGTCTTTTCTTCTGGGCAGGTTCCTGTTCATCCACATCTAAGAAAAGCAAATAAGTTCAATCCTAAGTTCAGAAGAAGATTGTGATTTCTAAGCATGACCACTGGAGATTTTGGAAGGCAGATGCTCAGGTCAAGCAGCAGCCGATAGTAGTTCAGGAGAATGTGAAGCTGAGTTCAAAGCTGGCTTCAGAAAATAAAAGCATTTTATAAACAACACTGCATCTTCTCTTGAAGCACTGCAGCAGAAAGTTTCACACCACTCCTGGGGAGCGAGCATGGTTGCCTTACTTACTGATGGAAAAGTTCCATAAGAAATGGAGGAATACATTCAAGATCCCACAGTGTATCACCGTCAGGAAAACTCAAATCCCATATAGAAGTCAGTTAGTTTTGCAGTGGGATCATTTCTTGATTTCCCTTGATTGAGTTAGCCATGCTTTGCTGGTGCTAAACTGTTGCAAGAACAGGAACAGAGATGAGGATAAGGAGCTACCTATCAGAGAGTATCAGAGAGTATCTCACACTGTCTCCAGCAGGGTTAGAGATCATTCAGCCTTTGAATCAAGACCACTGCAGAAAAATGTTCTAAATAGCCCTAACTCAGCTTCTTTCTGGCATAGCAAGACCTTGACCCAGTTAATAGTGCCCTGTCCAGCAGAATATAAGAGTATTTTTTTCATTTCTACAAACCAACATTACTTACCATTCTCTGTTTCTGCTTTCTGTGATTGAGCAACGTTTTTCTCAACCCTTTCAACAATTTCTAGGACATCATCAAGATCAGCTCTTTTCCTCTTGATGCTGTTTGGATCAGTTTTAGCAAGAATGTGTCCTTTTGCTCGTAGTCTTTGTATTGCAGCCAGCTAGAAAACAGGAAAAAGCTGTGAGCATATTGGTGACCAGCCTGGCTTCTGTATTCCTTCTTCCAGGAGTAGCAGAAGTCTGTCAAATGGAGGAAACAAGATCCACTGGTCTGAGCACAGAACTGGACAGCAAGAGGCCTGATAAAACCCCTATCTCTGCTGTTCATCTAATTCAACACCTCACATGGCTTCTAGTCACTTCCTAATCTATAAAATGACTCTTGCAGAAGTGTTATCAGCATCTCTCTGCAGATGTGCTTTAACTGCTCCACAAATCAGCAAGTCTTCCAGAAGAAATTAATAGGAAATCACATGTAACTACTCTTTTCCATACTTGCAAAATGTTAAACTGCTTCCTAATAGACTTGCTGAGAGAGAGAAATTTCTTTCACAAACATGTGAACAGATCTGTGCCACGAGAAGAGCAACAAGCTAGCCTATGTATGAAGATCACAGAATGGTTTGGATTGGAAGGGACCTTTAAGATCATCTAGTGATTTAGGACAGAAGACTTCTGCATTCCACAAATCCAATTTCCCTTAACTTCCCCTTCTTCATAGTCAAAACCCACTCATTCAAAGAGCTGTTACCTTTTTGGCTTCTGCCAAGCTGTCCAGCTTTGGTGTTGGAGGTGGAGATCCATCAAAGAAAAGGATATCTTCTCCTTCTGAGAAGCCTGTGCCCAGCCTGGGCCTTTGAGGAACTGATATTTTTGCAGCTTTGGGGAATTCTGCCCCAGGTTTCGGGGACAGAACTGAGGGCTGTCTGGAGGTAGATGGGAGAGCAGGGCTTCCAGCTTTACTTGTGTTCTGGAGAAACCTTTTAAGACAAAATAATTCACTGAAATAAGGATATGAGTCAGAAAAGTCTGAGAAACAGACAGGAACAGAGGGATGCAGATGGTGTTTGTTTTTTGGTTTTTTTTTTTTTAAACCTTACTGGCCTTTTGTTGCTAGAAAAACATTTAGTGATTCAGGCATTCAGGAGAGCGAAACTAAACTGGTAAATGATTCACAGGGTCATTGAAATGAAGAAGTCACTAGAAAAGGTGAACAGCCAATTGCCTTCCAAAACAAAAGCAGAGAGGCTTCAAATGAATCTGACAGGTAAGGGCTGAAAGCACTTCAAAGAAATAGGCTTTTTGTAGAACAGGTAGTTAAAAGTAGTAGGCTTCTTTGTCATATGAGTCACATAAATACTTGAGTTTATTTAAGTCATTGTAGAGGCTGGACAGGTTTGTGGGGAAAAAAGATCCCTTCAGGGATATTGTAATAGACAGCACTTTTAGCTTGGTAAGTCCCTGAAACACTGTTGTAGACTGGCAGAGTATTTGGGGGAAGTATCATGATAATTGTACCTCAGGCTCTGTTTTGGATCCTTGAGGTTTTGGCTTTGCTTTTGTTCAGCCTTTGAAGGTTACTAGGCCACATCAACCTCTTCTGGCATGCAAAGACCTGTGTAGGCCAGCAATGAACACAACTTGGAGTCCTGACCCCAGCTTCCTACTCTTCCACCATGTCTTCCTGTTGCTAGGCAGCATACTGAAGTATTTGATTCCACACAGAATGAATAGTTTTTATTAAAAAAGCAAATTTCCTCCACAGCTGTACTGGGCCACAATAATGGACCTCTTTCTGAGTAAATCAGTATAATTACCTTCTCTGAATCTCTTCAGATCGCTTTTTCCTGGCCTCCAGCAATTTCTGTTTCTGTTGCTTGAGCAATGCTGATGCAGAGATAGACTGGAAACCAGTCTCTTGCTTCTTTCCAGCATCTGTAAAAACAAAACAGCGTAAAACACCACCACCATTTGCTCAGAAAAAAAGCTGTGTTTGCAGGCACAAGGACATACCTGCTTTGGTCCAGTGCTTGCAGAGGTTTCTTGCTCCAAAGGTTGGCTGTGCCAGCAGTTCTTTGAATTCCTCAGAACATGGCATAGGTCTATTTGCTGCACCTGGAGAAGAAGAGGCATGCATCCAACATAATTGGAGCAGGAAGGGAAGCACACCTGGCTTTAAAGATGTAAAGTAGTCCAGGTTGAAAAGAACTCTTACAGGTCACCTGATCAAGCACTCCCCTGCAAAGCAGGGCTAACTCCTACATTACATTTGGTTCTTCAAGCACTGCACACCACAGGCATTTCCACCCCTTCAGCGACTCTATCAGTCACTCAGTCCTCCACTGGCCTCGTTTGCCTGTAGTATTCTACCACTCCCATTTGTGGGCAGCTTTTGCTGAAAGGCCCTCATCCATCACATCTCTTCCTTGGAGACTTAAGAGCAGCTGAAGGCTACAGACAGTACACACAGACTGCTGTCTGAAATGGTGGCAAGTGAAAGAACTGAAATGTTGATAAAACATCCAGGCAACATCTGGAGCACAGTGCTCTCCATTCAGTGTAAAGAAGGTGCAATATTAAGTGTTTTTAAGAAAACAAATGGAGGCAGAGAAGATCAATAAATTTCCAAAGGCGATGGAAGGAGCATACTTTGAAGATGACAAAAGAAAAGCTCAAGAAACAGGCTGGGTACTCAACAGGCCCCCTGCATTGCAGACCTGTCTCTGATTTATACTTAGTATTCCTTGGAAGCCTCCAAGACTGACAGAAGTCATCTATTTTAATCAATTAAAATAAATTCTCTGGTTCAAAGTCCTTAGAACTTCCAATTCTCATTAATCCTGCAAAGATCTTCTGTCATTGTCCAAAGACAGAACAGGAGACTTAATTCAGGGGCACCGCTGCAAAAAGGTGTGCAGAGCTACACAGTTGCTTAGTTACGTTTGCCTTGCAGCTGTGATCTCAGGAAGAAAGGAGTTTAGATCAACTGAGAAAGCCTGCAGAGGTCTGTAGCAATCATTGCCTAATTTTTTTCAGCAGGTAACAGGGTCCTGGGACACAGCTACACATCAAGCTGAAAATATCTGGAGGGTGAAGAGACTATGTGGGAAGTTAGGTACCAATTTTCTGCCTGGTTTCCCGGACAATTGCATCAGCTCCTCTCACGACCATATTGGAGAGAGTGGTCTGCACCTTCCTTTTTGGCACTGCAGCAGCTGCCCTAGAAAGAGGAAAAAAAGAAAACAGAACATCAGAGTTTTTCCATGTTCAGAGCAAGGACAGTGCTATCCCACTGCTAAAACTCCAGTTGTTCTTTAATCCAAGTTGGTGCCTCTCTCCTAGCATCTTTCTCTCTTTGCAAACATTAATCTAAATCCAAATTCCAGCGCAGTGTTTCACTTGTTCTCACTGGGTTGGGATACACATTCCTTATGTTTAGTATTCTCTCAGTGCATATGTCATTGCTAAACCTCACTCACAGTCAGCTCCAGGGATGGAGAGGAGGCTGCAATTGCTTCATTACTGAGAGGTCACAGCAGTTATCAGATGGCAGCAGTCAGAGAACCAAAGCAGTGTGCAAGCACAGCACGTGATCCAGCTGTGACTCAAATCTTTCCACAGCTGTCTTCAGGGGGATTTGGATGAAGGGTCAGACCCCTCTGCTCTAGCATGAGATGCATACTGACCGTTACCATTTAATAATACACAAGGTATCGCGTATCATTGCCTTTTCGTTAACATGCAGTGATACTGTATCATTTCAGTCAAGAAAGGGAGGAGGAAACACAGAATGCACCGAGTCTGGGATTAAAAGGTAATGAGCCATGACAAGGTGCAGTAAGAGAATGGCACTGAGAAGTACTCGTCTTGTAGTCTCAAATGCTTGGGACCTCATCATAAAGGTTATTTTATCTCCTGAAACACAATACCCACTGGTTTCACAATGCAGTAATAACTTGGAGGTAAAAACACATCTTTTCACACTGTATCACTGACTGATAAAATCTTCCTATCAAATAGCAGCTCTGTTATCCTGTGAGGCCAGGATTACACCATGCATGGGACATCTATTCCTGCTTGATGGATGCAGCTAAGTCATGGGGAATTCTAGCAAAATAGATGCTGTTAGAGAGAGAGTTTCAGAGTTGTATATGGGAGAGAAATTCAAAAGGTGGGAACTGTGCTTTAGCTCAAGGAAAATACGTGGTTTATCTTACACTGAAGCCGCATACGCTGTTGAAGAGACTCCTCCATAGTGAAATCCATCCTGACACAGCCTCTCCTTCAAACTGGGGTTTTTCCTACCAAGTTTTTTGGGAATGCGGCCACCAGAGAAGGTAGACTGCAGATCTGCCCGCTTTGAGCTGAGCTTCTTGTACTGGGATTGGATGTGATACTGACAGTATTCACAGTCATTCTGAAAAAGGAATGAAGAAATCTGTTGTAGGATAGATAGAATTTACTTAATTCCCCTCATGTAACCCACATGTAACCTTCTGCCCCACTGCCATTTCAAATGCTTTTGGTTCCTTCCGAGTTCTTCATCCCTTCTCCTTTTGCTCTCCTGGTTCTAAGTGCTTTCCCACCAACAGTAACCCTTCTAACTTTGTGCAGGTACAAATATTCTGCTGGTTTATGGGCATGATGGCCTATAAAGGGAACTTGTCTGGTTAAGATTGCCTCCAAAACCAATTCCCAAATAAAGCATCCTATCATTTCACTTTGGCTGAGTTCCTTGGTGCAGTGCATGGAAGCTTGCACTGACACAGAGGACAATGGAAGGGCGTGGATGTGGTGAAATGAGTCCAGACCATCGCTTGTCACTGTAGCTCTAGCTTTGCAACTGCAGTGCTGCTGCTACAGGCCTGTCATAGTAACAGCTCCTCTGGGTTACGTTCCTCAGCTCTTCCACACGCCTTAGTTACAAGTCAAGATAAAGAAAGAAGTAAAAAATGAGTTCCAGCAGCAGCACAAAAGCAGCAGCTACATTTTTACCACCACCTTACAGGATACTCTCACTACTGAAGTACAAACCAGGTTCACAATCTGTGCGCAGGGATCGCCATTCTTCTTCCTGGCTTTGCAGGTGCCCATATCCAGAGCTTCACCCATGAGCAGGATCTTCTGTGGGTGGTCAACAGACAAACATACCTAGAGAGAAATCAGAACATGCCTTCAGCATGGATATACTGAATATGCTTCTCTCTAGATGCTGTAAATAAAGGACATTACTGTTTGGAATGCCCTTTCCCTGTTCAGAACTGCTCAGCTCTGAAGTCATCTCAGCAACTGCATTTCAACAAATACATCCTTACAGAGGATGAAGAGATGGAATTCTTTGTCCTTCCGTGTGCCAAGGTACAACCAAAGCTCTCTCCTGTGGTACAACATGAGCATCGCCTTCGCACCAGTCAGTTTTAATGTAGTTCTAAATGTGTACACCTCAGCTAAGAAGAGCCATTCAGTGCTGCCTTTACATTACCTCTGGATGCCTTCCTGCTCACCAGCAGGACTTCAACTGCTTATCCATGTTAATTTAAGCAATTATGTAGTTTAATCGACAATTAATGAGATTCTTAATTTTTCCATTTGGAGAATTCAAAATGCAAAATAGTCCATCACCAGCTACTAGACTGAAATTACCCTTGACAGAAGTCAGTAAAAACGGTTTCCATTCCAGTGCAATTAAAAAGATATTAAAAAAGCATTTAACTTATTAACAAAATGAAGCTACCTTAAATGTTTTGATACATGGAGAAAATTAATTTGTCACGTTCCGCATTTATAAGTAATTGATTAAACAAATTAAGCATTATGTATCAACTTACTATACATAACGCATCATTTGTTTTATAAATCAAACACTACTTCTTCTTAATCATAATTTGGGAACAAGGAAACATTTTCCAATCACGTCTCTCAAGGATAGGAACGAGCACCCCCTAATTTTTCAGCTTGTTGAGACATTGTGGTTGAAAGCAGCTGAATAATAAATTGCCATGGAAATACAATTCTCGCATCTGCAGAACAGCTGAGCGACCTACCAAGAGCAGGTTAAATGCTAGAGTAAACTCTGGTTTTAAGATGCTTAATAGGGTTCCTTGAAGTCAGATGTCCACAAGGCTGAGAATAAATACCGTGCAAATATCCGAATGCAATTCAGACTTATTAGGCAGACTGTGGTAATTTCAATCCCCATGCACTACAAAACTAAATCTCAGGTAGGTATAAAGATGTTCAACTACGGGCTGATGGGCAAATGAAAAATCCTCTCACCTCATCTGAGCCTTCCTTAGGTTTCATAGGATTAGCATTGAGCAGCCCAATGACCGTGCCTTGGTCTGTCTTCCAGAGTTCTTTGTGGACATCCCCAAACAAGAAGAGCGAGACGCACTGACTGAGGTCTCGCAGGTCGTTCAGCCGCCAGATGCTGAAGGTTCTGCCCTGGAACAGACATTCACTTCGCTTACAGCTCAGCAAGAAGACACCAACTGCACCCCTCTCTTGTTGCATTTTAAGGGTTGTTATTATTCATAACATCAGTAAGATGTAGCTACAATATGTCCAGCCATGCCACACAACCAGCTCTAGGATTCTTAAGAGACCAATGCAGCACAAAAACACTGCTGTCACTGATCTTTCTGATATGGGAGCTGGGCAGCAATCCTGCTTGCTGAATAGAGGCCTTGACCCCACTCAACCAAAACCAAGGCATATTCATCACTACTGTTTCATCAGTGAAGTTCTATAGGACATAGCTCCAAATAGGACAGAATGATCTCTAGGGAAATTATGGAAGCAGTCTGTTGGCACATTTAAAGCAAGAGAGCTTTATAGAAAGGCTGGGAGTCACTCATTTCTTTGCACTAGCATTTCACATGTTACAGTGGATGAACAGAGTTATGCAGTGTGCACACCAGTACAGTTGCTCAATACAACAGTTGAGAAGGACTCACCCTGAGGACTAAAAGCAGCATAACTGCATGAAACCAGATCAGCCAAGATCTCTAACACAGCAGCTTTTCATTTACAAGGAGGTGGCTGATTAAGTTGAATGAGTTCCTCAGGATAGAAAACCAGCATTTATGATCCAGAAGGAACACAGCAAAGTTACTTACATTATTTGTGCTCTGAGGAGTGACCTTCTTTACTATGACTCCAAATGTTACCCAATCTGTTTCCTCTAGATTTTCAGTAGCAAGTTTGTGCTTCAGTTGGGACAGCCGGATCAGCTTCCTGTTAGCCATTTTTCTGTCCATCTCAGCTGATGAGACCCGGGGCTTCCTGCAGCAAATATAGCATGTAAAAGAGAACACGTTCAGTTACATAAACAAATAGTCCAAACCACTCAGCATTCTCCTGGGTAGCACATGTCTCACTGCAAAATGCCTCTGTGCCTTATTTCATCTCGAGTTCACTTGAAACAAAACCCCTCTGTTCCAGATGCTGTACAAATATTGGAGAGCTACAAGTCAAGCATGTTGTTCTTTGTCCAAATAGCTGCACTGCAACTTAGCCCTGAGCCTTCAGCAACTCTTCTCACTTCAGGAAGGACTGAGTATCACAACTCTCAGGAAATATGCTAGAAATTCAGCATGGTTTCTGGTGAGGAGGGTACAGTAAGTGTACAGAGACCTCTCGTGGCCACAGTGAGTATGGGAATTCTGAATGCTCCCGAGAGTTCTGGGTGTGAAACAAAATCTACTTAGCTGAGGCCCAATCAGACCTTACTTGTGCCAATTGCTGAGGATATGCCAGGGAAGGCAGTGATAATAAAATTAGAGACTTTCATTAGAAAAGAGTAAAAATAAAAATCAATATTAATGAACAACCAGGCAATGCTGTGGCTTTGTGTTACCCCAAGTCCTCCGCTCACAACTTGTGCAATTAACACATCACAGGACATGGTGCATACACGAGCACAGCCTCTCCAGGCAGAGCTCAGTGCTGGGCTGCTGACCTTAATCTCAGTCCTGAGAAGGTTTCTACAGACACGGGCTTCAGCGTCGTAGAGGAGCATGCAGGCACGTGAGGAGTCTTCTCTCTGGGCACCTTATTGGGTGTGTTCCCTGGGGCAGACTTGAGAGGCTGGAATGCCAGACTGAGGACTTGTTGTGGTGGAGTCTTGGTCTCTTTAGCAGGACAAAAAACAAACAAAAAAACATCTTGATAAAGAAAGAAAACCTATAAATAAAAATAACATTCACTTGCATTTGATTAGATACAGGAGTCCACTGCAAGTGAGGAATAAAATATCTAAAAATGTCTTAATAATTTGTACTGGTCTCCCAGTCAGCCAGGAACTGGTTAATAGAAATATCACCATGGATGTGTCCAAGCTTCTGCTGTGAACAACATACCACCAAAAGTCCTGTGTGTTTCAGTGAAAGGTACACTGAGAATGGTACCTGCTGGGGAGGCTTTTGATTTCTGGTTTCCTCTCTTGGCTGTTGGTAAAGAACTGTCCAGCTGGGCAGAAAAACACAATGACTCCTGCAGCTTCTGAGCTTTCCTTTCCTTTAAGGGTGGACAGAGAGATTTGCCTAGCCAAGAAAACAAAAGTATTTATGAGATTTCAGGATCCAATCTTAAGTATTAAACACTGTTCCAAACTAAGTAATTGTTTGCATAAATCAAGTCAGGGTCTTACATGGAAACCCTTCAGCTAAATTGTCAGCATCTGAAATGCAACATTTGTAAAAGCCCCAAAGATTCTTACTCCTTCTGACCTTAAACTCTCGATGTCACTGAAGCCAGAAAGCCATAGAAAGTAGGAGCATTTCCTTGCTTTTCAATTTCCCTGTGTTTCATTAGTTTCATTAATACACTCAGTGTGCTACAGCAGCAAACACAGCTGAGCTGTAGTATTTTCTGGGTGTAGCAACATCTGATTGTACCAATATCTGCCAGTAAGAAAGAACCCTTTCCAGCAGAACACTGGAGCACCTCAGTCACAGAAGTTACCATATTTCTATCAATCTGTGATGCAGAAAACAAAACTGCAGCTCATTTAGTCTGCACTGCAAGAAACAATCTGTGTGGGAATATAACTGACCATCGTTCCTCTTTGCTACTCAGTTCCCACTTCAGATTATCTGCCTACAGTTTGCACATTGGGAGGCTAACAAATCAGAAACTCATTTAATTAGTCTCATTACCAGGGGCTTTCTGCTCAGGGCCTGAACTGGATTGCTGCCCGATGGCAGTCTTCTGCAGCTGCTCCTGTAACATCTTCATCTGTTCTTGCAATTTTCTCAGCTCAGCTAGCAAAGAAAGAAGAAAAAGGACAATAATGAGGACAGCAGTAAGCCACAGTAAACAGGGATTTAAGAAATCCTGGGGAGCCTGGCAGTATTACTGCATCACAGAAGATTAGGAAAAAAAAAAAAAGACTAGAGCCACAGTATAGATTTAGCTCTGATTCTACATAGATCACAAAGAAGGGACACCCTTCCATGCACTGGAGCTGACTTACATAAATATATGTGTGGTATACTCCTTGACATGTTGTGTATATCTTTTCTAGTGAACACAAGACCATTTAAATGGCTGATGATTGCACTCCATAACATAAATAAGTGTTTCCAATACAATCAAACACATTGCCTGAATACAGGAATGCTCAGGGACCAGCTCTTCTTCCACACTGGCTGGTACAGCAGAACCCCCCACCACTAAGGGCTTGAGGAGGCAGGGGGAGTTTTGTTTGTAAGAGGTATCAAGATGACAGCTCTAAGGACTGAAGCAACATTGCTCTTCATCAGACAAGACCCAAATAAACAGGAGACCTTCTCTATTCTGCTCACCAGAGCTAGACAAATCTTCACAGCTCCTCTGGGCTTCTTTTGAGAAAATAGATTTGGTGAGTTTGGCCAAAGAGCACTGAAAATTGGATTTAGAACGCTCTATCCAATGACTTTCACAAGGACTTTTTACATTTCCCATCTGTGTACCTCCCTACACTGAGAGAAGCAGTAGGCCCTATATGACAAACATGCCAGATAAAAGATGCTGTAACAGAAACCTTGTAATTCTTCATTGGTTTTCCCTTCTCCCTGATTGGGAACTGAAGCTGAGACAGTGTTTTCTGCCTCCTCTTCTTCCAGCAGGTCATCCACATCTCCAAACAGTACAGCCAGGTTCTCCTTCTGCTCATCAATTATGCTGTTGTCAGCATCCACCTCCTCAGTGTATGACGCATCATCTTCTGCGTCAAAGAGCTCATCATACTCATCTGGTTCTCCCTTCTCATCCTTAGGGGTATCTTCCTCCTCAGGAGAATTCTCCTTTTTAGCCTCCTCATTTTCTTCCAGGAGGGAGACCAACAGATCCAAATCTTCATCACCTGAAGCAAAAATTAAACTCAGTGTTACTTCTGTCCTTCTAGAGGAAAGCTGCTACAGAATAAAGCATTCAAGACAGTTAAGTCACAGGCAAATAAAAAGCAAAACTAAATCTGAGCAGTGAGTGAAATTTTTGAAAAACTGCTTCAGCTTTGGTTTAAGAAAGACAAAGCAGCTTCCTGCTACCTGGTCCGATAGATACATGGTTGCGGACGCTCTCAGCTCCTGATCCAGGCTGGCTGGTCAGGAGAAAACTTGGTAGACTGTTACCACTGGAATTTCCTCCTGGCCACTGCCTTATGACAGCTTCTGCTGCAAAGAAAAGCCGAGAGACCCGCAGAGGACAGAGTGACATCCACATGGCTCTTGGTAATAGGATTTTAAGAGGAAGATGCAAGGCAAGCAAGAAAGCATATCCTCAGATTCACTTTGCCCAAGGAAGTAAACAGGGCAGCAGAGAAACATGAAGCAAAAGGTCAAAAAGCTTGAGGAGAATAGATACAGGTTGGACATTTTCCCTGTCTTTTACAGCGAGGGTGGTGAGGCACTGGAGCAGGTTGCCCAGAGATGCGGTTGATGCCCTGTCCCTAGAGACTTTCAAGGCAAAGATGGATCAGGCCCTGGCCAATCTCATCAAGCTATGCATGTCTCTGTTTGTTGCCAGGAGTTGGACTAGATGACCTTTAAAAGTCTCTTTCAGCTGTAAAGATAATTCTAAAAACAGAAAAATGAAAGTACAGGGAGAAGAACAGGACAGACAGAGCAGAGATGCATACACAGAGCAAGACAAGAAAACACAAATGCAGCCTCACAAGAGGATGTGAATGATGAAGGCAATGGACAAGGCCACAGGGAGCACAACTTAATTTCCTTTGTTAAGAGGCAAACGGAGCTCTCTGCACTTGGTCAGAAAGCTTCCCTACTGCAAGTAAGGCACTGCTTTTATCCCTTACCATCCATGATCTCACGAGGATTCCTTCCAGAGCCCCCCAAGGCCAAACAGACTCTGTCACAGAAGAACAAATGGATATCATTGGGATGGATATTAATTACAAATGGAGGTCACCACTCTCGGCCGAGCACCTCCCTTTCTAACCACAGCTGCCCATGAGAACACTGAACTTAAAGCCACACGTGAAGCCTGACTTGAGCTGAACCCCCTGCAGCACAAAGGCACAGCCCGGATTATAAAGCCCTGTCCCAGCCCCCCATCCAGGGATCCCCCCTTCCTTCTCCCATAAAAGGACTCCCTCCCCGGCTCGGCCCGATCTCCCTGACCCCACAAAGAGCCCCCTTCCCCTCGTACTCCCGATCTCAAGCCCCCCCCCCCCCCCCAGGCCCGGCCGCTGTCCCCACACAGCCCCGCTCACCGCCTCCCGCGCGCTCCAAGTACCCGCCAAAACTCCAATCGCGCTCCGCCCTCCTCGCGCATGCGCGCCGGCGCGCCGCTCGCTGCGTCAGCGCCATCTTTAGTACTGGCGGCGCGGGCTCCATCTTGGCTGTGGGCAGGGAGCCTGTGGTTTGGGGCTGGCAACAGAGGTTGTGTGGAAACTGAGACTCCTGATGATACAGGAATCTCAGGCTTTCTGTTTTAATCTCTTTCCCTTTAAATTATGATTTTTCCCTTGTAATATGAATTATACACAGGAATCACCTCAAAGTGCTCCTAGGAGGATGAGCTCTCTTGCACGAAATCCAACCTGCAAGATGCTATGGAGAAAGAGGTGGTGTCACTGATATTTGGTGACCATCTGTGCCAGCCCCTGATTATAAAGGATAAACTAAGGACAGACATGCTTTGGTAGCTGAAGGAGTCAAGAAAAAATTCCTGTAGATGGCAGGAAAAAAAGTGAAGATGCACTCAAATAGAATCACAGAATGTCCTGGGTTGAAAAGGACCACAATGATCATCCAGTTCCAACTCCCTGCTGTGTGTAGGGTCACCAACCACCAGGCCAGGCTGCCCAGAGCCACATCCAGCCTGGCCTTGAATGCCTCCAGGGATGGGGCATCCACAGCCTCCTTGGGCAACCAGTTCCAGTGGAAATATCCAGAGCAAAGAGAGGAATGTTTAGTTGGGCAGCTGAAGAGGTCTGTTGGGTGGTTGGAAGGCATCGCTTGGTGCCAGTCTCAGCAAGGACAGCTATGTGTTATTGCCCTGTTTTTCTTGACCCAGCAGCTCCTACTAGAGCTGCAGCAATTGCCTGTGAAACAACCTCATCCACCCCCTTGTGTACGTCTTGGATGGGTGGGAATCATTAGAAGGCTATGGTATATTTGGAAATAGCTGGCTCTCCTATCCAGGCATTTCCCGAAAGCAGGTGGATGGTAGTTTTGTATTTTTTTTAATTGCAGATTTAGTGCACTAGCTTACCTCTTTCTTGCCCATTAACAGTTTTAGTTCTTATCAATTCCAGGTGTTGTTTTGTCTGCTAATGGTCTGTGTGATCCCCACAGAGCATCACCACATTACCCTGCTTTCCATCTCACTGGAGTAATGACGGCTTGCCCGCCTCTGCAAACTGAGATCTGCAAATCCAGCAGTATTTTCCTGCTCACAGATCTCCCAACCAACCACAGGACTATTTCTGGCCTCTTCTCAGTTTGGGTTTGAGATTGAGAATTGTGTCTCCTGTGGCTGCTGGCTGTGGGACAGACTGTGACAGCAGGAATGTGTCTTGTTAAAACAGGGGTATGTGACAGGTGGTATTCCATTAACGTGTGGAGTCCAATCACTTCAAAGCACAAATATGTTTTATCTTCCATCTAAGGGAAAGCAAATTACTCTTAAACTTGTGCTAATGAGCATCTGCTGGCCATGTTCACCTGGTCTTTTGTCCACTGTGCTAAATGGACTGTACTTAATGATGACAGCTACAGGAAAATAATCCTACCTCTTGCATTAGCAGGTTTCAGCGTATCGTGGCATTATTATTTGCAGTTCCTTGTCCCTCCTGATTTGCAGTATTAGATCTTATCTTTCTATGAAGACCGACTTCAGCTTACACCCATGTCTTCCTGTTGGTATTCCTGTGCTCAGATCCTCTTCTCTTACTGAAGCCTCTTAAAATGATTAATTTTGGCTTGACAGATGCATAAGTAATTCCTCCTTTGGCCTTTCACATCGATTCTCTATGTTTTCATTAAGGTTAATGCTGCTCAGATGAAATCAGCTCTATTGTCTTTCTATTAGTTTGATTTTGGCCTAGTAGCATTTCCATCAGTTTTTGATCATTGCAGAATCCATAACTATTGCAAAGCTCCTGTAATAAAGCTGGATTCAAGGAAAAAAGCCCATAAATCCTGCTGTTGTGAGGAACTAATTAAAAGTCAATAAGATATTGCATCTTCTGGGAGTGCTTGTAATTGATGAAGAAGGGTGCAACCGAGCTGATGAATATCTCTTCACAATAGATTTCAGCCAGCTCTTGCATTAGCTGAAATTATGGATGAAGCTGTGTGGGAGCGTGAGCTATAGCTAACAGAAAGCAGGCAGCCAGAGTTTACAACAGATAATTAGAACAATAGTGACAACCACAAAAATAAAAACAAATCTTTGCTTTAATTACAAGGGCAATAAAGAGATGATTTTTCCTGCTACTGGTAGCTGAGAGTTCACTGGCAGCATGGCATAAGAAATGCTTGTCTTCACATGATAAAATACGGTGAAGGAATGTTTTCTTTGCCCCAAGGAACACCTATAGGCATTTTTTGTGTGTGTATTTTAAGAATATTAATCTGCTTGGAGTAAAATATAAATCTTACAGTATTTAGATCTTTATTTTGAATTAATCAGCGCTGGACTATTTTCAATGCCAGGTCTGAAGCAAAACGCCAAGTCACTGAATTTTTTATTTCTAATTCCACTATTGATCTGTTTGGTGTTTTCTCCTCCATCATCTGCAGGACAATCTGGAAAAGTGCTTATTTATTGAAGTAGGTTGACAGGATGATTTGTCATGTACCAGTACAGAATATCTGCTATAACACTGCACATGCAGTTGTGGTATCCAGCATCCCTAAGGCTTTTTCCTATAGAGTTGTTCCATTCTTCTTAGCTCAAGATCACAAGATGACATAAGCTATATATATTACTTTTACTGCACATGCATCTCTCTCACAGGTTGTGTCATCCTTTTAACATTGGTCTGAACTTCAGAGTAACAGAAATGTATTGAAGTGTCACATGTTCACTTATAAAAATAAAACATTTATCCTCCCATATCTGAAAAGTTGTGTAGCTATCACAGATGGATAGCAGTGGACTTCATAACACAGCTTGACATCTTTACCTTAAAAGTACCCTGCATTACCTTCTCTTGCAGCTGTCTGAAACTGAGGCCTGGTGGAGTTTTCTGTGTACCCCGTTGTGCTGGCACAGCCATCCCCAAACCAGATTCCCTCTTCCAGATGCACGAATGTGCCTTTTCAGCAGTCAAAGCACAGAGCTGGGATCTTCTCACAGACTCAGTGAACACAGTAGAGAGAAGACAAGCAATGACAAAAAGTATTTTTTTTTTTTACGCTGATCTCTTCAATTGGACCTCCATGTGTATGAAAGTGGAATTGCTCCCTGAAATGTCAGCAGTAAAGGCCACAGACTAGTCACTGTTGGTCACAGGGTACAGTCTTGTATTTCTTATAGACAGATGACATGACTCATAAGCCATGTCATGGAGAGTGACCTCATGACTGCACATACATAACTAAGGATGCCAGATGTGTGAGGAAATGTGTTTCAACACTGAGTCTCATTTTCCTGGCTTAGTGCCTGGGAGAAGGGACTGTCCTTTTGTTGCTCACGTGACAACTGCTTTCATCATTTCTGGTGTACAAGAAAACTGAGATACCTCAGCTTCCATGGCTAACACCACTGCTAATTGCAGTCATATCATAAGCTGATCATGCTTGTTTATATTTTGTTAAGAGTTGTATATTTAACACAACAGCACGCCAAGAACTGTGATTTGTTAAGATAAAAATGAAAAATGAGGAAAAGAACAGAACTGTAGTGCATTAGTTATTTCTTCACAAGCTGTTTCCAATCACAGGTATTAGCATTCCCCTTTCAGCATCCAAAATATTAACAGGCATTGATAATTTTATACTTGCAATAGATTTATTTCGAGATTTGAAAATCCATTATACTCCTCTCTTTAAATTAGGTTACATCCATTTCAGCTTTCTTAACACAATACTGTACAGGTTCAAATTAATTTATTACAATAAAGAAGAATCAAGACAACGCCTTAAAAATAAACAGTTTTATAAAACCCAGTGACTTGGGTACACCAGGAGCTCCATATACCAGACCTCAGTGATCTGTCTTAAATCTTATCTATGTCCAGCTAAAGCAAGAAGTTACATAAGCCATCAAAAATATAACATCAGATTAGTATGGTCACAAGGGCAGCAACTAAACTGCCATCTGGAGAAAGAGGTGGGTTCATTTTAAATGCTCAATGAATACAAAACACTCCATTTTACTGGCAGCTTCTCAAACAGCTGTTTAATATATTAGTTTCCTGATTAATAGTATATGAGAGATGAAGTATTTACAGGCTTACAGTAGTTGAACTGATGGGCATATATCTCATCTCCTTTTTTACTACAGCAATTCAGCCCACTGCTGTGGGATAGTTTAAGAGCAGAGCACATCAGGGGAATGTTCCTTCAAGATTTCATTGCAGCAGACACACAGGGAGTTTCTTAATGCGTCCATGTTGTTAACCTGTAAGAATTCATTTCCTAACTCATGTTAAAACAAGTTTGGTGAATACAGGGTAGGGTAAGAGATTTTCTGTTTTTCCATTGAATAAATGAGAAAAACCTTGAAAATCTCCTTCACTGGATGTAGAGTTGAACTTACTCTAGCAGAAAAAAAAAAAAATTATGTTCAGCGGGT
The DNA here is from genome assembly GCA_035772895.1 of Perdix hodgsoniae. Lineage (NCBI taxonomy): Eukaryota > Metazoa > Chordata > Aves > Galliformes > Phasianidae > Perdix > Perdix hodgsoniae. The sequence goes on from JAPSGF010000006.1 coordinate 27,093,072, forward strand.
GAAATTCCAGTAGATGAAGAACCAGAGGGTGTTATTCAATTAATGCAGTCCATAACATGAATCTGCAGTGTGTCCAGATCGGGCAGAATTTCTTCACATTTTGGACAGGAGTATATTGAGATATTCCGCTGCTCTGGCCATTCTTGACTACCAGTTCCTGCAAGCAGAGAAGATAAATAATTATCTGTTACATTACTTGTTGCTTTTTTTTCCCCACTCATTTTATATAAAGGTTGAAAGAGAGCTGACTTGCTCCTAAAAGCCAGAGAATCACATTCTCTGCAGCTACCTAGCTGCCAGAATAGCCATAGAGGAGCTGGAGAGTTGCTTGCTGACAAGCAGAGGTGTTTTAAACTGAACACAGCTGGGCTTGGCCCTGTGAGCTGGAGGCTGCTTTCAGTACCTCTCTGGACAAGGCGAGGTGAGTGCTCCCGGTCTGGTGCCCTGGCTCCGTGGCGATTCTGCATCTCTGCCAAAGAGCTTCTGAGGAGAAATGGGGCAGTTACTTAAAAGTGCTATGAAAACAAAATATGACTAAACTGAGGGTATCTTCCCTTTGCCTCCAGAAAAGTTAAAAGGCTTCAAAGTAAGCCAGAAGATCTGCAAGTAACTCATATTCTCATGCATTTAGTTCATAACTGCTGCTCTGAAACAGGACCTAGAAACACTGCTGCTCTACTGAGATAGTGCAAGAGTCCTGTTGAAATCAGGGTCAAACTGACATCAGCAGGATTTAGACAGCTACATGCTCATGAATCTGGAAGACACTCCTCTGGAAAGCTCCAAGGACTCAAGGACTGTGATTTAAGCAGAAAGGCAATTTATACAAGAGAATGGGCTCAGAGGACAGTTAACAGGAAATATAGATCGATTCTTCGAATTCTGGCATTCTTTCTGTATCTATGCTTCCACAAGATGAGTGAAAGACACATGGTCAATATATTTTTTTTCATCTTTTACAGCTAAGAGTGCTAAAATGGTGCAGCTACAGAGTATTACAGTACTTGAAAACACATATGCTCACTTATTACTGCTACTTGGAGAGGCAACTGATATCCCTAGCACATATGCAGTAAACTTAGCTGCAGATTCCCTGGTAAAACTGAGGCCATAACCAAAAGAAGCAGGAATTTACCTTAGTCATCCCAAGTGAAGTCTTGCTGAAGTATCCAAGAACTAACATGCCTTATGCTAAAATGCTTTTGAGATTTTATTGCAAAATCAAAATAGTCAGCCAACTGACTTTTTTTTTTCTCTTACAAAATCCAATTTAACCAATAAATAAGTGTCTGCAAACTTGATTGCCTTTTTACTGAGATGCTACCTAGATAACATTGGTTAGCTCCAGCATGCAGAGGAACAGATAAAACCAAAGGCAGCTCAGCCAATGGCTGCTCTCACCGGCCAAGATCTTCAAGGTTTTGCTGCTCTTTTAGCAGGTATGCCAACTGGACAGCCAGCTGTTCCTTCTCCTCATGGATCTTCTCTCTTGCTGCCCTCTCAGCATGGAAATCAGAACAATAAACCTCCATCTAATCAGAGAAATTAAATCATGCTGGGAATTAGTAACTTAGACTGAACCAAGTCTATGTACCACAGTAGTGTGCCCGCATCATAGCCTGCATGTACTCAAACACTCCTACAGCACTCACACACTGCAAAGTGATAATCTGCACTGTACAGAAAGTGAAAAAGCTTCTCCATTTAGACTTCAAGAATCTTATCTGGGCCAGTGCAATTGGTGTACAGAGGCTGAAATGCAGTACAGAACAGCAGCGAGGAGGTGACAACCTGTGACACAGACAAACCAGCAGCACAGATAGTAAAACCAGAGCAAGATGCCTTTTGTTTTTTTTCCTCCTTTGTCTTAAATGCAAGGCAGACTCTTTTTAGGGCCATGCTTGAATAAAACAATCCCTAAAACATAAGCGGGAATTTTTAAGATGGTGGTTTTAAATTAAAAAAAAAAAAAAAAAAAAACATTTATTCCCAAATTTATTTGTTCTGCCAGACTCCAACATAGGATATGGGGGTTCAGGCCCTGCAAGGATCTGCAATGCAAGCTGAGTAAGGGAATTATGCTTTGGAATTGAGAAAACAGATAAAGAATTTTCCAGACTGAGCTATTAAATAGCTCCTTCTGCTTTCTGAATATCAGGTGAGCAAACCAGCCAGTTTCTGAAGTACTTATACCTGAGCACGGAGCACAGCCATGGTTTCAAGGTCCTCCTCTTGCTTAGCAATTAGCTGCTTCATTTCATCCATCTGGAGCTGCTTTGCAGCAAGAGCTTGTTCTGCCAGCAACACCTTTGCATTCAGTTCTTCCACCACAACTTTATCCACCCTGTCAAGCTGCAAGGAAGAATTAAGACTGAGATGAGCTCAGAATGTGACTCTGCTTTGAGTGGAAGTTTGCTACTTAATCCTCCTCTTGGAAAAAAACTTTCAACTCCATGGTCAAAGGGGCTTGCACTAAGATAGCAATGTTGATTGATCTTTCAACTGAAAGATTATTTTTGTGCTTTTTAACTACACAGTATCAAGTCAAAACAGAGCTCCGAAATGAACACTGCAACGGATTTTTTTCCAAAATGGCACAGAAGAATCTCACACTTACGTGCATCCTCAGTTATGAACAGGACCTCACTGTGGTAGACATTCCATTTAAGAATACTAAAATAGTTAGAACTCTACATTTCTACATTTACAAGCTATGCTGAAGAACACCTACATGCATTTTCATATCACTGATCTGTAAGGCTTGGACTTCATAATGCACCGTAGATTAAACCTTACCCAGAACACTTTAGTCCAGATATGTGGATAAGATTTCTGTAATTGACAGCACAGAATCTCTGTTTCTCAGAGCAATGCTGGCAGGTTACGTGTCACATTATGTGAAGGGATGATAATTGTTTTGGGCCTGAATTTATTCCCACGTACATTCTCACACCCCTTCCCACTCCCTAATTCATTATGATTTCTTCTGTTGATGAGTTTACCTCTTTGACTTTCATTTCACTGATTGTTTTCATTGCTTCAGTGAGTTCAGGAAGGAGTTTGTTGTAAGCATCCTGCAAGCTACTGTATCTTGTCCTGTTCATGAAAAGAAGCAAATGTTTGAAACACTTAAAAGTTCTTTGAAAGATCTGGAACTCTTTATTATCTGTCATCTTGCGAAACTATCCTACTTGTCCCAGGTGAAGACTTCTTTCTCTCCTTCTAAAATCTCAGTTTCATAAGGGCTTAAGAGTTAAAAATGTATATACAAATATAAATCAGACTTTAGAATATATAATCCAGCTGTTTGCAAACGAATCTGCATTTCTGATCATAAAAAAATACTGTGCTGTTTTTCAGCACCTCTCTCCCAAGGTGCTGTGTGCTGCTCCATCCCTAGACTGAATCCAAACAAATATCCTTACTGATAGCCTGCATGTCATATTAAATAATCTATCCTCCAAAAATTTTATGATCAAGCTCACCAGTCTTGACTGAGAGACTTCAAATGATGAAGAATTTATCAGGAGAAGCAGCAGACTCAGACTCCAAATGGAAAGAGCAGAATGAGCAGCTTCTCCAGCAGCTGAAGACGGTGCCTTCAGACAGTTCCACCTCTCCATACAGCTCACTCTGACATTCTCACACTCCTTACATGGACTGCTCATAAAAGGGAAGGGTGAGCTGCAGCAAACAGCCAGTCCCTCTATCTCAGCTTCACTTCATATTTAACTCTTCTAACTACAAGGGTATTGTAGATACCACTGCCATCACTTTCCCATCTCTGTCATCACTTGACTTGGCCCTACTCTCCAACCTGTGGATACATTCGCCCCCTGCCAGTCAAACTGACAAGCTGCTGTCCTTTTTCTGCTGCTTCTACTTGCATATTATACCTGACCTTAAACTGCCTTTGGCTTTACAACAAAAAGAAGATACCCATCAGAGCTTACAGCTCAAATTTTCCTCCATGGAGTATTCACTAGACAAAAACACATAGTTTGGGAGACTCTGGAGACTCCAGATTCAAAGTGACATAGACAGATGCAGAGGTTTCTACTTAAGACTCTATAAACATAACTTGGCTTCAAACTGTGTAGAACACAAAACTCGTATTTCAGATTCAAATTCCCTTTCATCATGTTCCCTTCATTTCCCTTTCTCACTAACAATATCCCCCCATGATACACAACCAATATTCACTTTTCATCCTGTGTCTTGGCTTGTTCTAGCTTGACCTCTGCCTGCACGCTCTCCACCTGAAGCTCCAGCTTCTTGATGGTGTATATGAGCTGCTGCTTCTCCTCCAATTCCATTGCAGCAGCTGAATTTACTCTTTCCAATGCTTGGCACCTGACAGAAGAAGGGAAAAAAAAGAAAACAATCTATTCTGTTCACCTTCTCCTGATGGATTTGGCACAATAGGCATCACCCAAAAAGAATCTTTAGGTGCTTCATTTGAAAGGCTTATTTTGATGAAGAAAAAGGAAAGACGAAAATATACATATACACAACTACCTGAAAATAAAGCTACTAAATGGAATGCATTTTTTCTTACTATTATAAACCTCAAAGAACTGAAATTTGACAGAAAGCTAAGCAAATAAATTGAAGCTCTTCTTTCAAATTTTAAAGACCCACACATTGGTCTTCAAAAGCACAGACAGCGTGAGAAGGCTTGTAACTAGGTCCCTTAGCTTCTTCCCCCAGGGCCAAAAAATGGAGTGATTATGCAAAACAGAGAACAAGATCTGCCTTTATATCAACAAGGATTAAAACCCAAATATTAAAATTCCAAGCACTGGGCTTCTATTTGTAGAACTAGGTTGGCAGTTCTGATTTTATGACAATTACTGTACTTCTGTACTTTCATCTTCACTTAAAAAGGAGTGATCTTCTGCAGCATTTCCACTAAACAGTTATTTGCTATTTGTAGAGCTACTGAGTTTCCCAAGGTGGGAGTTTTCATTAAAATATTAACAAGGTGTCATAGCACAACTATTGTTCTTCTGAACCTTACTTTTCTTGAAGTTTCTTCTGAATTAGTTCTGCTTCTTTCAACTTCTCATGGGCCTCTTGGAGCTCTTTAAAGAGGGCACAAACTTGCTTCTTCAGACTTTCTACTTCACTGCCAATCTTTTGGAAAAATAAATAAGGAAAATTACATGTGGACAACTCAAGACAGGAAAATTGCTGGCTAACTAAGAGGTTTAACCAGAAAGCACTGTTCTTTTTCCAGGGAAAACAGCATGAATCAGTCTGCACTGTATGCTCAGCAGTAAGGCCCCTTCTGCTCAGCTTCACAATTACCAATTACTCCTAAATGTGGAAGAACTACATTGTGACTTTCCTAAAACACTTTCCTAAAATCTGAGTGACTCAATAAGAACTCTATTACTCTCATTATGCAGGTAGGTAATACAAGGGCTACTCTGAAAGTAACGTCTCCTACTTTGTTATGTTGGCCCACAACATCACAGGCAGACATTGGTGGTATGGTAGCAGAAGCTGAACCTTCCCACCAATATTCTTTTCCATTACATTTTGTTGCCATGTGACCAGATGAACCCAGAAATCCCTTCCAATCTCACCCATTCTGTACTTCTGTGATTTTTACACGCTTACCCCACATGAATTCCACGCTGAATTCCAACCCCAATACCCATTCAAAGCCTAAACTGAAACCATCAGGCTAAGCTTGCCTGAATCTGTGTTGCAATCCAAGATAGTTATGTTCTACCACTGTAATACACCTTACCAGGAAAGAAGTCATATCAGGTGCCACGTGAGCTCCACATATAGGGTCTGTGTCACAGCAGGCTGCCAGTAGATTCTGATCTAAAAGCTGACCTAGTCATCAGTGAGGAAATTTATCCAGTTCAGAAGACTTTGTGGTGATGGAAATGAATGCATCTCCCTCTATTTAAGTGGACAGGGCCAGGACAATGAAGCATACCTGCAGTTATGCTGCACTTCCCCTAATTCTCAGCCGTAAATCTTATCCCTTTTTCATGGCTAGTATAATTTGGAAGGAGTCTCCTTTAAGATGTGGACTGGAGACTTCAAAATTCACTTCTGCAGCACATGCAAGATATTTGCCCCTAGCTTTCTGTGTGCAAGTGGAAATCTAGACCTCAAAGTTGTTGGCCTCAACCAGTAAGCTGTACACTGCTAAAACTCAGCTCAGGATGGCAGGTACTTACAGTCTCTGAACTCTCTTCTTCCTGGTTAGTTTGCGTCCCACTCTCCAGGCAATTGCTTGTTTCATTCTCCATCTTTGAAAGTCTGGAAAACAGAAGAATCCAGTAACAGTGGATTTGGCCAATAGTCAGATTGCAACTGTTCATGGATTTCATCCAAGTCCTTCTAACATCATAGCCATGAACCAAAGAAAAACCTGAATGTACAGACATGCGGGAAAGCTTGCAGAGTCATGGCAGCATCTAACACAGAACACCCAGCATGTATATTTAATTACAATGGATGTGCAGGTGCAGAGAAAGACAATGATTCAGTCCACTGTCATCAATCTTTGATACAGTCCAAAACTGCTAATCCTCTAAAAATGGGTCTGTGCACTGAACCCAATGATTAATATTGCCTCTACTTTCCTTTGATCTTTACAGAGGCTGAAATTTCTAAGAATCATTTGGCTATGGCTCATTACCTCTTCTAGGAAGACCATGCAGAAACAATTACTATGACACTAACCTTTCATCATAAGTAATGTCCAGGAAGTCTTACTGTCTCTGCAAATTATGGACTTGGAACAGCTACTGCTTAGGCAATTCTCCATGCCTGAACAGTCATGCTGATATATGTATGACTGAGCTGAGAAGGACACTTATGCAGGTCTCACCAGAAAAACTCTCTTAGGTAAGTCTGGAATTAAACTTTTGGGAAGCATTTCTAAGGAGCTTTTCCAAGCTCACATCCCTAAATGTAGCCTACCAGTACCACAAAGAGGGCTGTAATATCTGTTTAATAAAAAATGATGTGCTTAAGCCCCACATGTAGATGATTAATACAAAAGCAAATAATGAGAGAGGAATGAGAAGAACATTCTCAGCTAGTCCTTGTTTTGTTTCACACCATCTGTGGAAAGTTCAAAGCCATGAGGCAGCAGGTAATTTGTCTTGATCTGTGCTATGATAGGAAGTAATAAGACAAAGTTGTGCTCACAGAACAGAATGTGGTTTATCTCTATCAGAGCTACGACAAACATCATTACTAGTGAGTGCTCAGGAAACTGCCCATCCAGTTCACACTGATAGTTCACTCTGATCAGGCCCAAAGTTGGTAACTGCAACAGACTTGAACGTAAACAGCTTAAAACTTTACAATGCACCTACTTCATACCTCTCTTTGTGATCCCACAGCTCCTTCTCAAGTTTTTCCCTCCTCTCAGTTTCATTCCTAAGGCAGCAGAGTAACTGGCTCACAGTCAGCTCCTCAGATTCCAAATTCTTGGACTCATCTGCAGATTTGCTCCTGCTTCAAACCAAACCACATGTAAGTAACAACAGTTATGATGTTCTTACAGCACTCCCTTACCCCTAATTTTTGGGCAACTTCACACAATTCTGAAAAATCAACATTCTGTGCAAAGGGCTCGTTCCCAAGAAACATGACCTTCCTGCAGCCTGCTAGCCTAAGTCCTCAAGCATGTAAACACAGCCCTTGCTTTCTGCAGTGCTCAGTCTTTTTATCAAGCTGGGTGAACAACTTGGAATTTAAGAAAAAAAAAAATAGTCAAGACAAAACAAAGCTTGGAGCATTTATTCTGACCTACTGTGCATCTCCTTCTTCTAAGTGCTACTACCTGGTCCCAAAATATTTTTTCCAATGAAACATTTCTTATCTGTTTCATTCCTTTCCAGGAAAAGAAGGCATGTTCCACAAAAAATGGGCATTGAAAAGTGCTTCCTTTTTCAGAAGGAATTCCTTTGATACTCTGCCTCTATGATATTCTGTAGCTCTTTTGAAAATTGCACATGCTACCACAGAAATAAACCAAAACAATTACAAAACTCTTAAATACAAGGTCTGTTAATTTCCTGGTGATACGATACTGCATTTCACATTTACCTAGACAGAAGGTCAAAATCCTTTAACTATAAGATAAGATATATACACATTGATATATATATACATATAAGATACATACACATTGTATGTTTCAGAAGCTCAGCTGGGAAACAGCATTTATATGCAACTTTGTTTCTGTAGTCCAGAGAATAAACTAAAGCACAGGCCTGCATGTACTCCTGTGACCTATATACATTTGGTGAGCAAAATTCAATACCCCAAGGAGAGTGCTCAGCCAAGATATCTTAAGTGAATAACTTTTATCAAGGGATTTTTAGTGTACAGGTCTACAATAACAGAAATAAACCCATCCTGAGTAGATCACATTCCTCTGAAGCTGTTAACAGCACCACTCTAAGGTTTCAGTGCTGCACAGAGACACGCGGTGACACAGGAAATAGCGTAAGAGATATTTATACCCTTGGTTTTTGTAGACATGGCCTAAATACTCATCAAAAAGGAAGCATATCCCAGACAACATCTTAAGATCAGTGTTCTCACAGGCCACTGCTAATGACAATTTGAACGCTTGCAGCCTGGCCTATGGTCAGCATTCCTCTGTTACACCCCTGACTATAGCTAATTTTTTTCCTTCAACTTCTTAACTTCATGCTGAGGGATAAGTTTCCTATGTTATTACATTAGAATGCTGAATTTCTTTGCAATGAGGTAGGGGGTGACAGAGTTTAAGGGAAAATATACACAGAACACAGTTTTCTGGCCTGCTATGCCCTCTGAATTTTCTATATCCCCCCTTTCCAAAAGCAAAGGCCATGAAGTGGATAAGAATGTTCAGTCACAACCACCTAGCTCTTAAATTGGGCAGTATCCAAAATGGAAAGTTTAATGGTGTCAGCTGTCTGTGTCCATGAGGTATAAGGGTTCAGCTAGGGGCAAGAAAGTCCCTTATGCCCGGCAGCTGATGTAAAGATCAAATTTTGAGAAGTAACTGAAACAGAATGCTCACATCTTAAGTCTAGTCACCTACAAAATAATGACACTGCACTACCTGCCCACTATGATTTATACCCCATAGTTTATACTTAAGACAAACAAACTGAGCAAGGATTCACATTTGAAAGGCTACAAGAACTCTGACTGTTATGAATATCATTACAATCACATCCTCTGTCAGAGGGCAGATACTGTAATAGAGTTCAGAGTGACTGCATGTGTGGGAGCCTTTATCTTTCCTTTTTGGACTTCTTTAAAAACCTGAATAGTAGCAGTCAGTTGGCAAGTCAATGCATACTCCGACCAGTTGTACATGCTGTCCTGTCAGCCAGTGAAAGCAGGAAGGCAAAATGCCTGGGAGCTGAGTGTCTTTCCAACACAGTAGGAAGGCAGAGCTACTGCAATGGAGGGATGCAAGGCCTCAGAAAAACAGGACTGATGTTGCTCAAAGAAAAAACTTCCCTTACGTTGGAAACAACACGCTGCACAGGTCTGAATCAGTCAAAAACCTACGTACATGTAGACTGCGATGTTACTGGCCATTTCACTGCTGTTATCTTGATTTTCTTTTGCAGTTCTATTTACTTCCTCCTAAAAAAGAAAGAAAAATCCCCTCAGAATATTAGTTTGATACTTGAACTAAGCAGGACAGTTTTATTTACTTAAGAAAGAAAACCAGGAAAAAACTACTATGGTGACAATAAAAAACAAAACACAAAACTCCTACAGATCAGTTTCATGTTTGCAAATTCTTAACTTACATACTTCACATGCCCTTTCCTGCATCTCTTCAGGACTGATTAAAGAATATGAACAAGATTAGGCCTTCTCCTTTAAATCAATAAACCTCCACAGTCAGTCTCTCTTATAAGGATGACACAGCAACAATAACCAGCACTGCCAACAGAGGTTGAATATAGCTCCTCTTTCCTACTGCAAAGCTCTGTGATCTTCATAGTCCAAAGGAAGATCTTTGTAGCAGAAAAAGGAGAAGCGTCCTGGAAACTTTCCTGCAGCCTGGAGTTTTCTCTAACAATTCCAACAAAGTGTTAATTAAATTCTGTGATTTTCTTGTTGCACTTGTCCTTGCCAGAGAGGGATGTGCAATTGTGGAGATAGCAGAAACCCTCATTTTCACATTTTACATATTCCCTCTGAAGACTTCTTAGATACAAGAACAGTAGAAAAATAATATTTTTGTGCCTTTAGGGAACACTTTGCAACTTTATAATTCGATTTGCTTGATGGCACCTGTGTATTTCTGCCAGCAGAGAAAGGAGCCCCATTCTTCACGAGGGGAGCAAGGGGCAGCACTGAGTTCTGCTCTCAGGTAACAGTGATAGGATCCAAGGGAATGGCATGGAGCTGTGAAAGGGCAGGGGGTGTGAGGAAAAGGCTCTGCACCAGAGGGCAGTGAGCATGGAACAGGCTGCCCAGGGCAGTGGTGATGACTCCAAGCTGCTGGAGTTCAGGAAGCATTCTGGACAATGCTCATAGACATAGGGTTTGTATTTTGGCTGGTCCTGTGTGGAGCCAGGAGTTGGTGTCTGACCTGTTCCAACTTGAGACATGCTGTGGCTCTATGAAAATTTACTTTGGGCAAGGAGAATGAAAGAATGAAAGTAAGTTCTCTAATCCTTTATCACTACATCTTGTAACATACAGGTGCTCCACATCAGGTAAGATCATGAAACACTTCTTCCAGATTCACTCTGCCTATATATTACTACTGTTGCTGGCAGTTTGGTATTCCTTCTCAAAGAGGCAAATATGTATGTGTGTGTGTGTGTGTGTGTGTATATATACACACACGTCCATATACATATATGCTGTTGGTATAGATTCATGCTTCTTGCTAATGGAAGACAAGACTTCACTGTAAAAATGTTATCAGGTAAATAACCACACTATCATTTTAATCACTCTCTGACTCAACTTTCTCATCAGTTAGCAGGCACAATAAGAAAACCCAGTTTGCAAAAAGGACCAACTTGGGAACAGAGTTTCTGGCTGCAGCTCACCATGTCCATTTCATTCCCTTTACTTACATTCATCCCAATCTCCACAAAGGAGTCTTCTGCTGAGGCAATGTTCAGCTTGACCTGCAGCTCTGAAATGATGGCTAATAGATCTGCCTTCTCAGCCTGAAGTCGTTGCACCTTGGACTTGAGCTGCCTCGCTTCCTTCTCAGGAGCTGCACAGCCCTCCTGGGATAAAAAAAACCCCTGCATTAACCAACCAAAAAAAACAGCAGCCAAGGAATGCAGAGCCTGAACATAACAGTGTTCCATTGCTTTTCTTCTGTTTTGAAGTTTGCCTGGGAAAATCCAGAACAGAGATCTCTAAACTGCATTGGTTCATTGGGCAACAAAAAGTTGCATTTGTTGTGCATTTGTTTCTTCCCCATTTTGTAATCCAAGCCTCCTTGTAATGTTGTAATGCTTTAATACACCATACACCCTCAATATCAATTCTGAATAACTCCTGTGGCTTAAATGACATTCTAATTCATCACACATGCCAAATCTAAATTTGTGCTACGCTGACAGTGCCTCCTCTTGCAGTGCTCCCATACACACCTGAGTCACTATGATTTTGTGCTCAAGCTGTGAGAGGATACAAAAGAAGTCAGCTTCAGTGCATAAGAGGGAGTTTTATACCACCAGGGCTCTCAGATGCATGGTTTTAAGATAAACCCTCCTGTGAGTAATTGTTTTTCATTAAGCATAGCAACAGTATGTATCTGTGATTTCCTTTGAGTGAAACACAGGTGCCACTTAACAGCAACAATCCATCTCAGTAAAAAGTAAAACACAGAGGAGAGAGAAATGAGACCAATTGTAGTTAGCCTTTTCTAAGTTCAGATAAATATTTTTTCATGCTTAGAAATAATAATAAGAAGAAAAGGAATTAAAGTATGACCAAAGCATTTGAGAGAGAAACTCATTGTGAAATGAAATGAAAATGCTTTTGTCTCAATTACAGTTACTACCAACTGGTTAAACTGCAAAGAATCAATGAAGAACCAAGGCTTACTTTATGGAGCTCTTACAGATGAGACAATTAACAGAGATTTATTTTTACTTGTCTGGACATTGGATTGCTCAGGGAGATTGGATCACTCCACCAATAACACACTTAAAAGTATCCAAAGTATAAGAAGTTCTAGGTATGGGCAGAACAAGTACCCCACTTTCCCTTAAAATCTATTCCAGATTTATGAAATTCTGGACTTCCTTGACAATCCTGAAAAACAACTTTTAGCCTGGTTTCCTAACAAAATCATACTTGCATAATCACACTGTTTATACATGACCTTTTTCCCCTTAATAACTTTTGAACCAATTGGCCAATTCCAATTTATATCCTGAAAGAATTCTTACAGAGTTCCATAAAACAAGCACACGAGAGGAAAAGACAGCCTATCAATGGCCATGGAGAAAAAGGCTGACATAGTCATCCTTCAACAGGCAACAGAGAACCTACACGAGTTCTGAAAGTACCACATACCAGGATTCACTGACTTAGCTCTACATGAAACTTGTTGTTAAATATCTCTGCATGTGTGGGACACAAAGTAGGTTTTGTTCTACCAGACTTTGTTAGAAACTACCTGTTACAGAGCCAAAAGTAAGACAAGGGAGAAAGCTCAGCCAGAAATGGAGCAGCTAAAGAACAAATCTGATCTGAACCTCAGTAAAAAGGCTTTCAGAATAGGTGAAAGATATAATAAAATTATTATTATTTTTTTTTTGGAGGGTGGTGGCAGGGGTTACATGTCAGCTTGACTCTAGAAACATAAATATAAAACTATGCTGAGAGAGAAAATCTAAGAAGGAAAGGGAGGGATTAAGTCAATCCAACAGTAAACAGGATGCAGAATGAAAAGTTGGCAAAAAATGTTACTTTATTTCTTATGTTGATAGTGTTAAAGATCACTGTTCATTATTAATTGAAATATTAATTATCTCATGTGTGGCATGTTGTTATCTTACTGCACTTCAAGACTTGCTTTGTAAACTAAGTCCTAGACTTTTCACTAGAGTATAAAGATAAAAAAGGAGAATGCTAACAGAACCCCAGACCTCACCCATAAAACATCCTGACATTCAGTGTTAATGCGTGCAAATTCATCTTTCTCTCATTTACCATTTCAGCTCCTTCTTCTCTTTCCTTTAAGCTCTGAAGTTGTTGCTGCAGCTGCTCATTTTCAACGCACTTGGCAAGCAAGCACTGCTTGGCTTCTTTAAACTTAGTCTCGTAAAACTCTCGTTCTTCCTTTTGCTTCTCTCGCCAGATGGAAAGCTCCTCGTAGCGGTCCTTCATTGCTTGGTTGTGCAACTTCATCGCTTCTAAATGACAGCCAGAGACAAGTCATTGATTCACATCAGTACTCTGTCAATGAAACAGCAGATTTCCTCTACATCGACCTCAGCTTTCTTCAATATCAAAGGGATAAGTAGCAATCAGATATGAAATGCAAACCACCTTCTCATATGTCTCAGTGAACTGAAATGAAACTCACTATAGCTCCTTAGCACTATAATAAATACCATTAAAACCACTGCTGAAATAACATGCTCACACTCTTTCGCTCCTTGACTTAATTCTAAACCAAGAAGTACAAGCAAGAAGCACTGCCCACAAGAAGTACTCGTTATCTTGCACGTGTTTTGTACACAGTCAACACAAATGAAACTAGTGAACAGAGATTCTGAAACTACTGAGATTCAGTAGGGAAAGCATATTTTCTAGAGCGGCAAATTAATGCATGAAAACAGCTGCTATAAAACAAAGTCTTGAATATGTCCAACCATGCTCTGCTTGAATATTCAGTTAAGATTTGATTAAAAGCACTAACAAAAACGTAACTGGCAACTTAGAGCCATGTAATTTCATCCTGACTGGGAAGCCAAGTGTATTTAACAAAGTCAGTGAGTCAGTATGCAGCAACTCCAGTCTCAGTATTGCAAAACGCTGACAAGATTTTTATGAAGCCAATGAAAGTATTTTAGATTTGGTTTTTAAAGCAACAAACTCAAAATCAGTTGCTTGAAAATCTTCTATACATTGTATCTTCCAGAAACAGATGTTATGTCTTCACATCATATTACAAATTGTCAAAGAGTCCTTCACATAACCAAAAAGGTTTTGTAAGTAAAAGTAACTCTGGAGAATGATACTGCAAGGCATGAGCTACAGCAGTTGCAATTGTTGTCCTGGAACATTATCTTGTATGCTACAGAGCCTTGTAGCAGAATACCCAGGGTGCTTCCTGAAGCAACCTCCCTGCCAGATAATCATGATACTCCAAGGCAGAGAACTCAGACCAGATCCAGAAATGACTGAGGTGGAATTTGAACACCAATTCAAAACAGCAGCACACAAGACATGTGACTTCATGCTCTATTGCCATATTAAAAGTGAGGTACTTGTCTTTTACACAGAAATTCCCCAAATTCCTTGGGATTCACTCATTATTATTAAATAATAATAATAATAATAATAATAATATATATCTAACATCTAAACTTTAAGGATTCAGAAACAAAGCTATATTATCTAAAAGTTGTTAATCATTATGTGTTTTCAGGGAAGCCTATTGGTTTCTCCCAGACAGGCTCAGCCATGGATGCTACTTTGCAGCACAGAAGGTGCTGCAACATCTGAACTTTCAAAATGGTTACTACACAACAGCACAGTACAGTCTGCTTCAATTCCCTTCTCTGTCTGGGAGGATACAGCTCCTTTCAGAGAGCATCCTAACCCAACTTTACAGTACCCACCCTGCTGATGCAGCCATGGCAAAGTGTTAATCTCTAATGGGGACGCCTGACCATTCTAAGATACAAATAAAAAAATCTTTTCAAAGCTGATGACTGAAGAGCATATTTCTACCTTGCCTCCCAAAATACACAGCACTATGTTGATTGTGTGTGTAGTTTTGAAGCTTAGCTTAGGGGGTATTCTCACTCCAATCTTCCATATCAATTCAATGTACTCTTCAATACTCTCTCAATTTCAATGTGCCCTACCAAACTGGCCTTACCACTTACAGAGCTGCTTATAGAGTGAACGTCAGTCAGATATAAAAGGTTATCTAGAAAGACCAAATGAACACAGAATTCATACTCATAGATCAAAAAGAGATTTGGACCCAAAAAAGAGACTGATTCACATTCACCTTTTAACTCGTTATTCTCAGTGATCAGCTCTTTCATCTGCTGTACCATCTCTTCAGGTGTGTAGGTACTGAGGGTGGGGGGAGCCACGCTGTCCATTCCATTCTCCATTTTACTCCTGCAATGCTCTCCATTTTCAGCAGGACGGATCTGTGGCGTGCTGGACATCTCTGCAGTGACCACTACGAGGTCAGCAAAGAAGATTTTTTGCTAAGTAAATCACAGAATCATTAAGGTTGAAAAAAGACCAACGAGATCATCTAATCCAACAGCAGTCAACTCGTCAGCATCGTGTCCACTAACCCATTTCTCTCACACTTCTTGAACACCTCCAGGGATGGCGATTCCACCACCTCCCTCGGCAGCCTGCTCCAATGCATCACCACTCTTCCTGAGAAGAAAGCTTCCTAATATCCAACCGAAGCCTCCTCTGGTGCAACATATGGCCATTCCCTCTCATCCTATTGCTGTGTCCTGCGAGCAGAGGCCAACCCCCCCCCCCGCCACAACCTCCTTCAGGCAGTTGTAGAGAGCAGTAAGGTCTCCCCTCAGCCTCCTCCAGATGAACAATCCCAGCTCCCTCAGCTGCTCCCCACCCCTCAGTACTTTGCTGCCTTTCTCCAAACACAATTCAGGTCCTCTTGTGAGGAGCCCAAAACTGAACACAGTACTGAGGTGCGGCCTCACCAGTGCTGAGTATAGCAGGACAGAAAGCACAGCCACGCTTTGGTCTTACCGAGACAAGCAAGCTGCACATATAACCAGCACACAAACCGACCTTCCAACCCTCCGACCCCACTACACCAACCACCCACGACCCCATGCAACACCGTAACCCCTCAGAGACCTGCACGGATTTGACTCCCAACCCAGCTTCCAGACGGAGCCTTTCCCTCACAGACCCGCCCTGGGGGAACAACACACAAGAAGCCCCTTTGATTCCCTTCTCCCCGCACCCAGCAGCGTCCCACAGGGGCGCTGCCCAGCCTGGCTCTCGCAGTCCGGCCGCTCCACCCGAGCTTTTCCCTTTCCGTCCCCGTTTGCCCCCTCCTCCCCGCCCAACCCGGCTCTCAGGACGGCTTGCGTTCAGGCGGCCGCCCTGCCCCGCCGCGGCCGCTCCCCCCAGCCCCATCTCCGGCCCGGGGCAATCCGTCGGGAGCCGCAAAACGAAGTTTCCCCTCTCTCCCTTCCCCGTCGCTCCCACCCTCCCCGCAGGCCCACCCCGGAGCCGCTGAGTCACCGCCTACGGGCAGCGCGAGCGAAACGAAACGACCCGGCCGCTCCGCCGCCGCCGCCTCCGCCTCAGCCTCCAGCGGGGGCCGCGACCGCCGCTCGCCGCAGCTTTTCCCCGGCACAGCCCAGCCCGGCCCCGGGCAGCGCTCGCCCCGCTCACGGCGCGCCCATGGCAGCTGCCGGCCCGGCTCAGCTGACCGCCGTCACACGGCGCCCCGCCCCCTCCACGGGGATTTCCCGCGCTCCGCGCTTCCGGGTGCTGCGGGGCCCCGGTCCGACCTGACGGGGTGAGCGGAAACCCCGCAGAGGGCTTGGAATCGGGTGATCTTTAAGGTGCCTTCCGACGCAGCTGTTCTGTCGTAGCCGGTTTCAGCCCCTCTGCCGCCTTCCGCTAAACCGGCCCGCTCAGTCCAGCCTGGCCCGGAGCACCGCCGGGGATGGAGCATCCACGGCTCCTCCGGGCAGCCGTCTGAACAAAGAAGTCCTGCCTGGCCTCTAACCTGATTCCCCCCTCTTTCAGTTTAAAGCCATTACCCCTTGTCCTATCGCTGTGCTGTGATAGAGACTCTCTCACCTCTCTCTGAGGACCCTTTAGGTACTGGAAGGCTGCTCTAAGCCCTCTGCAAAGTCTTCTGGAGACTGAACAACCCCAGCTCTCTCAGCCTGTCATCGTAGGAAATGTGCTTCAGTCCTCTATCACCCTTGTGGCCCTCTGCACTTTGTGCTCTCCAGCAGTCCGTGTCCTTCTTAGGCTGGGCCCCAAGAGCTGGGTGTAGGACCGTATCAGCTGCACCAGCTTGGTGTCTGCTAACTTGCAGAGGGTGATCTCAGTCCCACTGTCTGTGTCACTGACAAAGATGTTAAACAGTGTTAGTCCCAGATACCGTGCAGAGGAAGAATGCTAAGCACAGAGCATCTTGCTGAGCTCGACCCTGGGAATACAGAGGCAGACAAGCTTCTCCGGAGACAGGTCTTGTCTGCCTGAGGGCCTCCTGGCATCCCTTTGGATGTCGCTTCATGGAGCCCCATATTTTTCCTGTCAGAGTGGAGACCACGCAACCAAAAACTATTAGATATGAATCCCCAGCATGAGCAGAATCATAGAAAACTTAGGTTAGAAAAACCTTACAGTATCAAAATGTCGAAGCATCAACCTATCCTACAGAATCCCATTACTAAACTATGTCCCTTAGTGCTATATCCATGTGTCCCTTTAACACCTCCAGGGATGGGAACTCCACCACTTCCCTGGACATACCATTCCAATGCCTGACCACCCCATCTGTGAAGCAGTTCATCCTGATATCCAAGCTAAACCTCCCTCAGTGCAACACGAGATAATTTCCTTGCGCCCTATCACCCCCTTTACAAGAAGAAGCTCTGGGAATGTGTGAGACAGTGATAACTGCCCATAACAGCACACTGGGCTGGAATTACCATGGGGTGACTCTTCTTAGGGCCAACTATAGTGTTCTGATTCCTTCATTTTCAATGCGGAAAGGCATTTTAGCTAAAATGTTAGCTTTCCATGTGGAAAACATCAGTCTTTCATTAAGTAACTGCCTGGATTGAAAACACATTCTTTTGATTTGAAAATGTTATTATCACCTAGAAACTGTAAACTAACTTAGGTTTAATGAAGGCATGCTCTCCTGTGGAGTGGTTTTTCCAGCTGCCCTCCAAACACTGCAGCCAGAAGCTCCCCAGTACAAAGGAAAAGAGGGTGGTGGACAACAGATAATGATAGAGACCAATCCTTTTACTAGATTTTCAGCTGAGAAACTTCAGCATTCATACTCTGGGTGCAGGTTACCAATAGAAATAAAACCAGCAAGCATTTGGGACCATCTGCATGGTGAGGAACAGGTCTCATAGCAGGTTTATTCTATATTCCTTGTGCTTTCTGCTTATGCTTCTAAGAAAGAAAATCCATTTGCTTGTAGATAGACTGAGATTTTATGTGCTTGTGGGAGTGAGATCTTCAAGTTACTGTTGTCTCCCGTCACTTTGCTTGTGGCTATTATGTTAGATGAGGGTGTGTAAGACTTAGAGGAGCAGTAAAGGTAGCTTCTGTGAGATCAAGGAGCAGAAATACTAGCAGCTCATTGCACTCTTAGTAAAATTCTTGTGAACTGGAGGACCTTACTCTATGTAATAACTCTATGCCTCCTACTCTAAGCAAAGACAAAAGAAGAACAACGAAGATCAACTGAGTTTCACTTGACAAAGCAATACTATTTGATTATGCTTCTGATAGTTATGTCTTCCCACAGATTTGGTTTTAGTACCAACATTCCAGTTTCGGAACAGATCTTATGTAGAAAGCAAAATATCCAAGTTTTTGGGGAACAATTTATCATTTAGACTTGTGCTTCACTGCCAACCAAATCTGTATATCTTGCAACTCTCTGAAGAGATCCAAATGCAAGAACATTTCTACTTGCATTTGTAAAATGAATGGGGTTATCTTGGGAATCAGAAGTGTTATATCTGATTTTAGTTGGAATGAAACAGTTTGGTTTTTAGAAGTCAAAGAAAAATGAATGCTCTTTTAGATAAGGGAGGGAAATAATCAAATAAGCCTAGTGTAAAAATACAAGTAAAATAATAATAATTAAAAACAAAACAAAACAAAAAGAACACAAAACCTTTGATTTCTTTTTATACAAACAGAAAAAAGTGTTCATATCTAGGGAACGCTAAAGTGTTTGCTTGAAACTCTGTTTTAACACATCAGCACAGTGGACATACAACTGAGAAAGCAATTTTTTGGGCCAACCTAGTTTATTCAGGTCTTTTTTTCATTGCAGTCTGATCACCATTTGCTTTGTCCATTCTGCTGGTTATGAGTAATATGGGCTGTGTCTGCCCAGTGAAGAAGGAAACTCCTGCTCTGAGTCTTCCCATGATGTCCTGAGCTGCTGGGCTGAGTTACAAATAGCTCATCTATTTCTGCCTGTGCCAAGTAGAGGGTAAATATTAGCAGGCATGGCTTACAGATGTGTAAAAGTGTCAATCTTTTCCCGAGTAATTTGAGAAAATAGGCACTGGTCAGCTCCAGGTCCGAGGGCTCAGATTCAGCCAAGTTACTTCAGAAATTCCCTTGTGGCAGCTGAGCCATGGAAACGCTCTTTGTATACTAGAAAATGTGAGATAACACAGCCTAGCTTAATCTGAAAAGACAAAGGATTGTGCTGAATTATTTTCGCATTACCCCAGACTTGGATGCTGTTTTTGTAGTTGTCCAGGAGCTGAACCCTGAGAATCTAACTGGGACAAAGACTTGAACTCCAGAAAGCTCAGATAGGAAGAACATCTTTGTACATTTCTGTGTATATACACAGAGTGCTGAAGTCTTATCTGTCTGTGTCTGTTTTGTGTTACAGACACGGAATGAGTTGTGGAACTCTGCCTCTGACTCTCTTATGTTGGCTCTGCTCTTCCTGTTTTTCCAGTCTGTGTTGCCTTCCTGCTTCTAACTGGTGCTGTGGTAGCTGCTGGAAACTCCTGATTTTGGCCAGGATCCCATAGATGCTGTACAGACAGCTCAAAGACTTACTAATCTTTCAGTACACCATGAATATGCACTACATCAGTCTGGCTTCCTCTGAAGAGCTCGGGCTCCTAAAGAGCTTTATTTTATTCTCTCTGCAGAGGGTCTGTGGAAGGACCACTACCTTTGATTAATATCTGGGCTTCTCGCCAATGTAAATATTAGAGAGTTTGCTGTGCCTTCGGATTTGCTGATTAAGGTTAATTTCCAATTGGCAGGTAATTTGAAAACACCATAAAGATACGTTCTTCACAGGCGTGTGGGGGAGAAGGGATGTTGTGAAGTGCATCCAACTTCTGTAGTCAGCAATACTGCATGATGAATGTCACCATAACCTAGGGAGAAGTAGGATAATGACTGCATTCTTTTATTACAAAAATTAAGGCCTACCATGGCCTGGAGATGGCTCACACCCAATTGGTAAAATTTATGTTAAAAGGTATCAGACCTCACATGATGATCTACAGTAGAACAGATACAAAGAGCACGAAATTCAAATGTGTGAACTGAATGTTTATCTGCCATGAACAGATGGTGTGGTATATTCAGTCCCAGATCTCATGGATTATCAGTCCAGTATTGAACTGATTTCTATTAATGCTATTACTACCTTGAAAGAGAGAAATATCAAATACTGAACACAGGGAGCCAAGACAGAAATAAAACTGTGGGAAAAAAATGAACAAAGGTCACGTCTTTAGCCTGACAAACCTGTCGTGGGCAGGGATCCCTATATGGTATATGGAGCAAATGGTAATGACAAAGAATGTGTCTAATTGATCGCTTTTGGCTCAATCTGCACAGTCGAATTCACAGTGTGTTATGTACCTCTTTCCCTCCCACATACAGTTGAATGGATGACTCCTTTTACAACTGCAATTATATAACATCTCCATGCAATGACACAGAAGAGAAAAAATAGTGCCTCTAGTGCAGCTTTTAGATGATCTAATTCTGAGCTTGCTGGTATGTATAAAAATCGTAATGTAATGGTTTTCCTTTTCAGCTTTCTCCCCTGCCCTGAGAGGAGTTGGGATTTGATTATGCCAGGTTTCTGGAATTCCTCACCATCAGCTCTTCCATGATGGAAAGCTCATTCTGACTCATTCTGTCACCATTCAAAAAATATATAAAAATAAAAAAATAAGTAATAATAATAAAAAAATCGTCAGTGTTTTTTTTTCTAATAAATTTCGTGATTGAAGTAAAACTGCTCCAAAAGTCCCCATTTATTCTCAATCCATCAAGAACAGCATCCATAAGAAATACCCCATACAATGTCCTTCAAGTACAAGGTTCTGCAATAGGATGCATGACAAAGTAATCTGCTGCCTGACAATTGGAGCCTAAGGCATCCTTTTTTTTTCTTCCTTTTTTTTGGCTGAGAATAATAGCAAAACAGTTACCACAGATCATAACCACAGGGTAACTATGAGATAACCAGGATGTGGTGGGCCACCAAAAGGGACAACCGTATCCTGGGGTGCACCAGGCCCAGCACTGCCACTGATTGAGGGGAGGGACTGTCCTGCTCTGCTCTGTGCTGTGTGGCCTCACCTCCAGCTCTGGGTGCAGCACAGTATAAAAAGACATGAAACTATTAGAGAGCATCCAAGGACAGTGGGCACAGCCTTGAGCTGCCAGGGTTCAAGGAGTGTTTGGACAATGCTCTTAGACACAGGGTTTGAATTCTGGGTTGGTCCTATGTCATGGGTATCCAACCTCTTGGCTTGTCTGGGCCACACAGAGAGAAGAGGAATAGTCTTGGGCTGCATAAATGTAGGTTGCTCTGAAAGTAATGCTGCCTATTTATTCCATGGAAACTACAACCACTGAGAAGAGCACAATAACACTATTTAATAGAGCAAATTCTCAGCTACAAAACATCTTTAAAATTTCATCACCACCATTAGCTATGCATTTTTGTCAGCGATGAACAAGAGCCTGCATGCCACACTCCTAAACATCTGCACCAGAGGAGGCAACCCACTGTTGCTGTCACCAGTGCTGAAACACACCAACCACTGCCTCACTGTGCTCACATCCACTATTTGATCTCCATAAACGTTCAGCAAGCACTGATGCATGTCAACGGCTGTCATTTTTTTCCATGTGGAGGAATTCAGTGACACTCTTTTGCTCTATCCACGCTTCCATTTTGTCACACTGCCCCTCTGCTGCCATCTGTCGCACGGCAACAAAATAACAGAAAATTGGTGGAAAGGTTCAACCTCTACTGCCGTATCACCGACACCCAGTTCTGGCATAGTGAGCCAACATAATAAAATAGGAGGCATTACTTTCGGAGCAGCCCTTGTAAAATACATCATATAGTTTACGTGTTTAAATCAGAAATGTTCTGACTCATCCTGGAGTATC